>QGSO01000165.1:1031083-1062360 GCA_011037825.1 Carya cathayensis | reverse complement strand
TTTATTACCTTGTTATAGTTTCAATTTTATTTCTTTAATTTAGTTTGTCTTATTTCTTCGAGTTGATATTATAGACTTTTTATTTTTATTACATTCTAAAGTTTATTTATATTTTCTTAGTTTTTGATATGGTTCCACTTAGATTTATTTTTTTTACTAAAAATATCATGTGTAACTAATTACTAAAGCTTGGGTTGTGGAATGAGATTTAATTTATTTTAGATTCTAGTTTGATGCAATATATTTTAATGTTGATTTCACTAAATTACTAGTCGGATTCAAATGGAAAAAAGATTGCGGCTCTTGCTCTTGTTTTGTTGTTGACGTAAGGCACAACAAAAGCTTGAATTTATCAAGGTCTCTTTCGATTGATTATGAATATAAATTTGGCTAGTAAATTAGAGAATTTCTTGAGAAAATATTGAAAAAAAACTTGAGCTTAATTTTTATTTCGAATTATCAATGCCTTGACTGATTGTTAATCTGACAAAATTATCTAGGAATCGAAACAAAGAGAGTCTCATACTCAACGCAAGTGTTTGCTAATTTGTCTTTTTTGGTAGAAACTCTAAATTCAATTTCAATTATTTTTTTGGCATAGCATTTTAATTTTATTTTCATCTCACATACTCGATTCATTTGTTCCTCACAAATCCTTTATACGCTTTGATAACCCATTGTCCCTGTGGAATACGATCCTGGACTTATCCTTGATACAACTTGACACTTCTGCACTTGGAAGCACATTCTAAATCGAGTCAAGTTTTTGGCGCCGTTGCCGGGGACAACTGGTGCTTATTAGAGCATTTCTCTACTGCTAAGAGGACGTATGTGGAGCTGTGAACCTCTTCACAGCCTGGGTATAATCTGAATTTTTTCCCTTTCTCTGTTTATTTTTCATTTTCTTCTTATTCTGCTTTGTTGTATGACTGGTTGGACTAGAGACCAACATCTCGTACTGGTTAAGAACAGAATCATTGACATCTTTTAACATCTGCATCCCTCTTCTCTTGAATCATCATCGACACTATACATCATGGCTGAAAATGAGCATCATGGATAGGGAATGGTAATCACAAACAGGACACTTAGAGAATATCTTCAGCCTTTAAGACTAGCACACCTTCTTGCATCATTTTACTCTTAATGTCAAATGTTTTTAATTTCAAATCTGAGGATGATTCGATTGTATACCCATTTCATGGCTATGGAATCTGAAAATCCCTATTTGCATATAAAGAGTTTAAGAAGTTGTTCACACTTCATGGATCAAACATGCACTGAAGAAGAGTCTAAGATTGAAATGTTCCATTTTCTCTTAAAAGACAAAGCTAAGAAGTGGTGAAGTGCTTAAGCCAAACTATATGGGACTTGGCAAGAAATGCAAACAATTTCTAAAGAAAGTTTTTTCCCATGCATAGAACCAATGCCTTAAAAGAAAAATCATGAATTTTGCTCAAAAAGATGTAGAAACATTTCTATCAGTGTTGGGACGATTCAAAGACTTGTTGAATGCATGCTCCTCATCATGGATATGAGAATTGGATGGTAATTAGTTTTTTTTATGAGGGTTGCATAACAAAATGAGACAATTTGTGAGACCAGTTAATGGAGAGTTTTTTAACAAAGAACCTGAGGAAGCTTTTGGGTATTTTGATTATCTAGCTGAAAATGCACAATCATAATATTTTCTCAAGAAATTCTCTAATTTACTAGCCAAATTTATATTCATAATCAATCGAAAGAGACCTTGATAAATTCAAGCTTTTGTTGTGCCTTACGTCAACAACAAAACAAGAGCAAGAGCCGCAATCTTTTTTCCATTTGAATCCGACTAGTAATTTAGTGAAATCAACATTAAAATATATTGCATCAAACTAGAATCTAAAATAAATTAAATCTCATTCCACAACCCAAGCTTTAGTAATTAGTTACACATGATATTTTTAGTAAAAAAAATAAATCTAAGTGGAACCATATCAAAAACTAAGAAAATATAAATAAATTTTAGAATGTAATAAAAATAAAAAGTCTATAATATCAACTCGAAGAAATAAGACAAACTAAATTAAAGAAATAAAATTGAAACTATAACAAGGTAATAAACTTGAAACTATAACAAGGTAATAAACTTGAAAACTACAAAGGTAAAAACTCGAAAACAACAAAGTAAAACTTGAAACTAACAAAGTAAAACTTGAAACTAACAAAGTAATAAACTTCAAACTAACTCCAATAAGGTAATAAAATTGAAACTCAGCATTCAACTCATCTACTTTCCTCAAATTATATTTCTCACCCCCTGAAATTATCCTTGAACTTTTAGACCTATCATAAACATTAGATGTATATCCCATGATTGTGCATTTTCAACTAGATAATCAAAATACTCAAAAGCTTCCTTAGATTCTTTGTTAAAAAAGGCCCCATTAGTCCACAAATTGTCTCATTTTTTATTGCAAACCTTCATAGAAAAAACTAATTACATGCCAATTTTCATAACATAGTGAGGGCATGCATTCAACAAGTCCTTGAATCTCTCTCAACACTGATAGAAGGTTTTAACATCTTTTTGAGCAAAATTCATGATCTATTTCTTTAAGGCATTAGTTCCATGCATAGGGAAAAACTTTTTTAGAAACTTGGTTTGCATTTCTTGCCAAGTTCCTATAGTTCTAGGCCTTAAAGACTTCAGCCACATTTTAGCTTTGTCCTTTAAAGAAAAATGAAGCAATTTCAATCTAACTACTTCTTCAGTGCAGGTTTGATCCATGAAAGTTGAACAGACTTCCTTAAACTTTTTTATATGCAAATATGGATTTTCAGACTCCATGCCATGAAAATGAGGTATTAAACGTATCATTCTAGATTTGAAGTTAAAAACATTAACATTAAGAGACAAAATGATGCAAGAAGGTGGCTAGTCTTAATAGGCTGAAGATACTCTCTAAGTGTCCTGTTTTGATTTACCATTTCTCTATCATGATGCTCATTTTCAGCCATGATGTTATGAGTGTCAGATGATGATTCAAGAGAAAGGGATGCAGTGTTAAAAGATGTCAATGATTCTGTTCTAACCAACTGAGATGTGTGGTCTCTAGTCCAACCAGTCATACAAGCAAAGCCAGAAAATAAAAGAAAATGAAAAATAAATAGAGAAAGGGAAAAATATCAGACATCACCCAAGTTGTGAAGATGTTCATAACTTTACAACGGAATGCTCTGATAAACACCAGTTATCATCGGCAACGGTGCCAAAAACTTAGTTCCTTCTGAAAACTACCTCCCAAGTGTAGAAGTTGTCTTGTTGAAATATAGTGAAAGTCCCAAGGTTGATTTTATAGGGACAAATGATTACCAAAGCATTTGTAAAATTTTATTGTAAAAATATATATTGACTATGAGAGATGAAAATAAAATGAAAAGTAATGTGAGGAATCTTTTTATGCCTTTTTTATGGTTGTATAAAAATAGAATATGCAAAGCCAATAGGAGAAAAGGATTTCTGAAATTAACTTACAACAACTAGCTCTATGCAAAACTAAATTAAACTGAAACCGAAATGGTGAAATTTGCTTTTAGTAACTTAATACATGAAAATTCTTGAGGATGAATTAAGAAAAAGTATGAAATTAATTTCAGCAAAATAAAGTCAGAGATGGAATTAAAGTTTGTAACCAAAAAGGAAAATTAGCAAACACTTGGGTTGGGTATGAGACTCTCTTTGTTTCGGTTCCTAGATAATTTTCTCAATTAACAATCCAGCCAATGCATTGATAATCGGAAGATAAAAGAAGTTATGCTTAGGTTTTTGCAATATTTCCCTAAGGGATTCACTACTTTACTAGCCAAACACACATTAACAATCAATTGAGAGAGCCTTTATAATTTTCAAGTTTTTGTTGTGCCTTACGTCAACAACAAATCAAGAACAAGAGTTTCAATCTATTTTCAATTTGAATCCGACTAGTAACAAAGTGAAATCAACATTTATCAACAAAATATTGCATTAAATTAGAACCCAAAACAAATCAAGTCTCATTCTTCAACCCCAGATTCAGAAATTAGGTACACATAGTATTTCTAGTAGCAAAAATTAATCTAAGTAAAGTCATCATTAAATCTAAGAAAATACCCAAATGGAATGAACCATAGAATGCAAAAATAGCTTTTGAAATACCAGTCAGGAAAAATGAAACAGGAGCAACCCAAAGAAATAAAGGAATGTAAAAAATACTCCATACCTAGAGAAACCCCCGAGAAAAAAGTATAAAACTAAAAAGCAAAAACCAAGCCCTCGCTGGTGCAAAAATTTCCCTTTTTATATCCTCTTTGTGGTTCTATAGCCCATAGGATTCATCATCTACTTTTTAGCCCGCAAGCCCGCACATGCCCCTCGAGACGTTTAATATGTGCTCTGCTTCTCCGAGCCACACGTTGCAGCACCCTTGCATGCTCTCCATTTCGTGATTGGTTGGCTCTTGTGCATGCGTGATCCTTCTCTATGCCAGTGCTTGAAGCCAGATGCATTCCAGCTCTTGCGCCATGCTCCACGATCATGCCTTTGCACTAATACTTGCACTTCCACGTCCAAGAGATCTTGCACGTCCCTTGTCTTTCCTTAGCACCAACATTTTGGGACCACAAAAAGGTGTGTAGACGCACGAGTCAGGAAAATTGAAAATGAACTTTTCTTTCCAAAAATACCCTGCAGCCCATAAGCAAGATAAACGTGTTAGCATCATGTGAGAGGTAAAATTGGGATATCTGATGTGGCTTAACAACTGCATTATAAATCTTTTTAAGTGCATAATATATGAATTTTCAATTGGCTCAAGTATCATAATCTACTACATAATTAAGTGTTTAACTCATATTTGGTTAAACAATTTATTCTTTTAAGCATGTTAATCATGTAATTTTAACACTTCATCAATTCAGAAGAGAGGTTGTAGGGGACTGGTGATACCCCTTTTAGTACGGCAAGCTCCCATGAACCTCAAGATAAGCAGAGCCCTCGGCTTCTCCAGAATGGTCCTCAGGGCAGGTAGAGCGGGACCCCTTGGGCTCGGAGTGTGTGGCATTCTTAGTAGCTATAGACATGTTAAAGATGAATGAAGAAGGTGATTGGAACGGTAGACGGCGAAAGGAGGGAATGACAGAGGTTAGAAGGCCAAGCAAATGAGTGAGAAAACTCGAAAAGGAAGCAGAAGGAAAGGAAAGTAAAAATGATGAGGAAACTAGGATTTAAATAGGGGCTCATGACAGATGAACTACCCAACTATTGGAGGAGAAAAAAGGAAACATTGAAAATGAATCCCAAGATTCTCGTTGCATGCAATGATAGGAGGGTAAACGTCACATGAAACTCCAGACATGAGATAGGGGAACTTGCACGCATAACGGACTTGAACCAATCTATCATAAGTAACTCGGGCCTGGTAGTTACTTGATGCCCCATATGCAAGGATGACTACCGATGTGCGCCGCAGGTATGGCCCACGATATCGCTTGGATAACATCCATAAGACACGGTGGGAAAATTTTAAATTCCCATCACACAGGGTAACTGGGAAGGATATTTTCATCCCTATCGGGCCGGGTCGATTCCTGGAAGGGAGAGGCTGTCTCTCCATATCAAAAGGAAGTAGACCCTAACCCAACCCGCGGGGTACACATCAGGAAAGGAGAGGTCGCCACGTTACTGATGCACGTGACAGCCCACACAGATAACTGGGGATCACGTTGCATTAACTGCACATAAACGACAACAAGCAACAATCTTGGCAAAGACTCAAATTTTTGCAGAAATCCAGGTAGTGGGCGCACTTTCCCCACCTGCCACAGGGAGCAAGATGTGCAAGGAAGCGTATTCGCATTCAATGTGGGCCATGGCATCTTAAGAAGCAGAGAACCGTCCTGCCAAAGACACAGCACCCAATATGGCGCATGAACACCCCTGCTGATATAGAGTGGGACCCACCTTAGCCATGGTATAAAAACCCACATCCAGGTTTGAGGTAGGGATCTTTTTCTCTCCGAACTCTCCTTTCTTTTCTGTATTTGGAATTCTATATACCATCTCTTATTGACTTGGACATTAGATATGTCACACACCACCTCGGGCCTTTATCTTGGGGGCCTCGGTCAAGCCTCCAAACACTAAGGGTGCGATTCTTGCCTTATTGCTCCTCTAGTGACCGATGGGACTCATTTGCTTGGTGTAGATCACGTGTAGCCCAAAGGGAGCTTGGGTATGATGAGGCTAGGGTTTAATGGTGGGAAGTATGAATGGTGTTTAGGTTAGGTGATCACGGTTTGGGTGATGATGGTGCATGGCTAAGTGACCCTTGGTGTGCTAGGTGCCACTTGTGTGCTAGGGTTGGATGAAGGGTAATCTTGGCTAGGGTTTAGAAATGAGTGAGTGAGGCTAGATTTGACGAGGGTTTCGACCAAGGCTTAGGGGGGAGTGTTCGGCTAAGGCAAAGGTAGCTTGTGAGATCCTAAAAGTTAGGAATTGTGAAATTTCTAAAAAGTAAGATTTGAGATCTTGAGATCTAAGATGACAAGGGCTGGCCAAAAATGGGTAGGATGGATAAGGATAATGTGTTTTGGTGGGAAGATGGAATTTGAGTGAGCCAATCAAGGAAATTGACCAATCAAATGATGGAGGAAAAATTGGAAGTGAGAAATTATAGGATCTAGGGTTTTGGCCAAGCCAATGAGGCTATGGCCAAATCTCTCAAGGTGAGATCTAGGGTTTTTGTAGTTTTCTTGGTTATGGGATTTGATGAGTGGTGTGCAAGGCTTGATGGGAGGTTAGGGTTTTGTGGTTTGAGGCAATTGAAGGTGATGGAAAAGGGAAATAATAGGGCTGGCCGAAATTGATGTTTGGGAGGTGGGATTCTTCAAGCAACTTCAAGGAAATCTCATGAACATGTGAGAAATCACATGAACACAAGAGATCTAGCAAAACTCTACACAATCTGAATTCCCCAATGGAGGATTTGGTCTCCACACTCCAAATCAATCAACACAAACTCCACAAAAGCACAAAGATAGAAAATGAAAATAACAATGGAACCAAACAATTCTTGATTCACGAATTGCACAAGAAATTGAAAGGAAACCTCAATATATTAAATAATAGAATGAACCAACACCGATTCATGAATTGCACGGTGAAGATCATCTCCTTGGGGATTCATGAATTGCACCCCAAAAGTACCCGAGTGCATGAAGCATCGAAAATGACAATTCTCCAACCCTATGGCCGGCCACTCAATAATCAAAATGCCAAAAGATCCTAATAAAATGTCTAAGGGTTATATTTATAGAGTTTACAAAGTGGAAACCCCCAAAAGGTCCCTAGGCAAAATAAAATAAAATAAATAAACAAATGAAATAATAATTAATCAAGTATTTAAATAAAATAAATAAACAATAATAAAAATGATAATTTAGCCATGGTGGTCGTGGCATGCATGGCCCATGGTGGGCTATGGTGGTGCATGGTCCACGGCTAAGCTAGTCATGGTCTGGTCTGTAGTACGCTGCCTGGCGTGGCATGGTGCCACACGTTGGTCTTGTGGTGGGCATGGCATGGCGCTTTGCATGGCCTGCTGATGGTGGGCATGTCATGGTGTCAAGCCTAGGCCTGATGGTGGGCACAGAGTGATGCCGTACTGTTGCTGTGGTGCCCAGTCAAGTGGCTTGGGTGGTGGTCCTGCATGGCCCGGGCTGGTGGCCTGGGTGATGCATGGCCCAAGCTAACAGTTGGGCTATGGGGCTGCAAGGCACGGGCTGGAGTTGTGCGTTGGTTGGCATGCCACTAGCCTCATCTGTAAGGCACGGGCTGGTGCCTTGCGCTGCATGGCGTGCCTGTGGACAGGCACTAGCCTTGCTAAGTGGTGCGGGGGCACGCATGCATGCGGGGCAGGTGCACGCTCAAGGGCACGCGCAAGCCTACACACATGGTCTGCGAGCGGCCAGTAGCCTCCGCGGTTGCCCGTTGCTTGTCATGGTCTGAGCCAAGGCATGCAAGCAGGCTAGCCATGTGACTGTCCTGACTCTCCATGAGTAGTGTCGAGGTGTGGTGCCGGGCAATTCTCCTAGAGGTTGTGACATTCCCCCTCCCTTCAAGCACATCCTTGCCCTCAAGGATCAAATTTGGATACCTCGACACCATGTCATCATAATCCTCCCAAGATGCCTCCTTCCTCGGCACCCCTTGCCATTGGATCAATACTTGCCATACCTTCCTCCTTGTCCTCCCTCGAGTCACTATCCTATATTCAAGAACCACTCTCGGTTGTAAGAGCATCATTCCCTCATCATCAAAGTTAGGAAGCTCTTCCACAATAAGGCTTGGGTCCCCAATCCTCTTCTTCAACAGAGTCACATGAAATACCGGGTGAAGTTTAGATGATGGGGGAAGTTCCAATCTATAAGCTACCTCCCCTAACCTTTCTAACACTTTAAAAGGCCCATAGTACTTCTTGGAGAGTTTCATAGTCATCTTCTTTCTCAAGGTCTTTTGTCCAAATGGTTGTAGTTTTAAGTAGACATAGTCACCTACCTCAAATACAACCACCCGTCTCCCTTCATCATAATACTTCTTCATTCTCTCTTAAGCTCTCTTGAGCTCCTTCTTGACCTTGACCAAGATCTCATCTCTAGTCATCAATTCTTATTCAACTTCAATGTTTCTTGCCGTTCCATGCTCATAGTTCACCAACATAGGTGGTGACCTCCCATAGACTATTTCAAACGGGGCTTCTTTGAATTGATGCATGAAATGAAGTATTATACCAATACTTAGCCCATGTAAGTTACTCTCCCCATCTCTTTTGTTCCTCATGACAATAGCATCTCAAATATTGTTCAAGTGTTCGATTGACAACTTCAGTTTGTCCATCGGTTTGTGGATGATATGAAGAACTAGCCTTTAACTTACTTCCTTGCAACTCAAACAAGTCCTTCTAAAACGTGCTCATGAATACTCTATCCCGATCCGGCACAATACTTTTAGTGAACCCATGCAACTTTACTACATTATCAATGAAGGCTTTGGCCACACACTTAGTTGTGTATGGATGCTTGAGAGGAATGAAGTGTGCATACTTACTAAGTCGATAAACCACTAGAAAGATCACTTCATAACCCCCACTTGTAGGTAAACCTTCAATGAAATCCATTGAAAATTCCTCCCAACTCTTGTTTGGAATTGGCAATGGTTGCAACAACCTAGATGGTGGCCTTATGGATTTTTGACATATATCACACTCGGCTACCATCTTTTTCACTTCTTTCTTGAGCCCCTCCTAATAGAAAAAATGTTTCAACCTAATATAGGTTCTTAGCCACCTCGAGTGGCCCCTTCCTTACTATTATGGAAGTGGTCAAGAATTTCTCTCCTCAAATTCAGTACATTAGGGACATAGACATACTCCTTGTAATAGATGAGACCATCTCTTACTTTGAATCCGACCACTCCTCCACCTTGGGCATCAAGTAGCTCAATAATCTCCAAGGCCCGGGCATCAATGTGTGTGGCCTCTTTAATCTTGTCCCACACTCTCCATTCGGCCCCACTCAAGGCCATCAACATGGGATCATCTTCTTCATAAGTAGTCCACAATAAGTAGTTCCCCTCGGATATCCAGGTCGCACAAGGCTTCTCTTCCTTAGGTACCAAAGCTGTCCACATATGCTTCTTGGTCCCAAGCTTGAATTCCATGGTCATCTTCCCATAATCATTTATCACTCTCCCCATGCTTCTAAGCCAAGTGTTGCCCAAGACAATCTCAAGACCTCCAAGTGCCAAGACATGAAGATCGGCTACAATCCTCACACCTTGTATGTTCATCTTCACTTCCTTGACAAGTTCTTCACATCTCAACTTGTCCCTATTTGCAACTTTCACCTCAAATGGCTCTATGGCACACGACCTCAACCCAATCTTGGTGACGATGTCGGAGTTGATAAAGTTATGGGTGGATCAACTATCCACCAATAGAGTCACCTTAAATTTTCCTACCCATGCCATAACTCTCATTGATGTGGGTCTAGGTACACCTGAAATGGCATTCAAGGACAATTCGGCCTCATCTAGTGGCTCACTAGATTCAACCCCTTCTTGACTTTTCACTAGTTGTCTCAACATGTCCATCATCTTCCACTTCATTGGTTTCATCTTCAAGCAACACATATGCTTGCCCGGCCCTACACTTGTGCTCTTTGCTCCATTTGTCACCACATTTGAAGCAAAGACCATTCTTTATTCTCTTTTGGACCTCTTCTCTAGACAACTTCTTCACTTCATATGGCTTTGGTTTTGATGCACTCCCTTCTCCCTCTTTGCCTTTCCAAGGAACTTTGGTTTGCAAAGGTTTGGAAACCTTGCTGCCCACGTCCTTAGAATGACACTTCTCAATGTGAGTGCTCTCCTCTAGTATCTCTGCCATTCTCATAACTTCTTGGAAACTCCTTGGTTACTTCAACTTTATCTCCTTGGCAAGCCAAGGTTTCAACCCATCCACAAAAGTACCAATTAGTGTTTATTCGGACCAATTCCTTACCAAGGTTTAGAGTTGCCGAAACTCATCAATAAAGTTGTGTACTTTTCCCTCTTGTTTTAACTTTGTCAATTGTTCATGATGGTTGACAATTAGTGAAGGCCCAAATTGCATCAAAAATTCATTCTCAAAGGTCGTCCACCCTAGGCGCTTCCTCTCTTTATCATATTAATCCCGAAGCCAACGCCACCATTTACTTGCTCTTCCTTCAAGATGAAAACATGTTGTGGACACTCTTTCTCTTCTTGGAAATCATACACACGTAAATAATGATCTATCTTGTCCAACCACTCATATGGATCCCCCCCATTGAACTTAGGGAAGTCCACATTTGGTCTCTTAGGTCCTTGGTCATAAGCCCGGTTTCCAACTCTCTCATCATAGTGGTGACCATCACCATTTCCTCTACCATGATGTCTTCCATCTCTCTCATGGTCATGGTGTCTTCTCTCATACTCGGCCTCTTGGTTCTCATCATGCCTTGGAATCTCATACCTCACCCCTTGGTATTCTCCTTTCATGCTGGGGATTCTAGTACGGTTCCCCTCATTATGGATCCATCTCTCCATGGCCACATGGTCGTTCTTAACACGGCCTCCTCTTCTCAATTCATCTCTAGGTGGCTCATGTATAGATTCGGTCACACTTGTTTCCACACCATCGACAAAAGCATCATGCCTTTGTCCATTAGTCTCATGGCATTGCCCTTGGTCTTCAACAAGTCTTCTCTCCAATCTTTCTATGCTCTCGTGGGTCTCTCTCCGCATGGTACCCATGACTCTTCTATTCTCAATACTTTCCCGAGTAGTGGCATCCAAGGCCATCCTTAGTTCGGCTCTGTTAGTATTGACCTCACCAAGAATGTCCATGATCTTGGAAGTATGCCCTTCAAGCATCTCTAGGTGTTCCCGGTTGGAACTCCTCTCTCCTTCGATTTCTACAATCATCTCGGACATTGCGCTTGCAAACTAGCTTCTCAAACAACTTGCAAACTGAAAATTTTCTGTTTGGTGAAGCTTGGACAGCAACTTGGACACTCTTTGGACAGAAGAATAGTCCTCAAAGGTCCAACCTTGAGTTGCCCACCTTTGTGGATGGACAACCCCTCTTGCTCAAGCACAAGTCCTACCACGGGTCCTCTGTGACACCCCGTTTTTACGTGTATTTTCACTAAAGAAATATTTTAATTTAATTAATATAATAGTTTTTTTATTTAAAATTATCGGATTTTAAATTGATTTTATTTGTTATTTGAATTTAAATTGCTGTTTAATTTATTTTAGCTTGTCTTTGGTTTTAAAATTAAATAGTTAGTTTTTACTAGTTATTTATTTTATTTTAGCTTTACGTTGTGTTTAAAATATTTTCTTGGTTTTATTGCTTTTAAACTTATTTTCGTTGGATCAGTTGTTGGACTCCGGAAGTGAGGACTGGACCTCATTTCTTTTCCTCCATCTTTTCTTTTCTCTTTTCCCTTTTCCTTTTTTCTCTTTTCTTTCTTTCTTTCTTTTTTCTTTCTCTTTTTTCCTTCCCTCCCGCGTGATCCCTTCTCCCCCGTGCGTTTTCCTTCTCTCTCTCCCTCCTCTCGCGCCGTCCACTTCCACCACCCAGTACTACCGCCGCCGGCCGACGTGGCCCACACCACCCCCACCAAAATCTTCCCCTCCCTCCGGTGAACCACCCCACCAACTCCCATCCCCAACCGTGCCGTCGTTTGGCCGGAAACGCCCATCAAAGCCGCATGGTTTTTGCCTCGATTCGCCGCCGTCGTTCCACCTCCGGCCACCACCTCTTCACAGCTTCTTCCTCTACTCCTTGCCGACCTAACCCACCTAATTTCGGCCCCGATCCGTTGCCGGAGCAGCTCCCACGAGCTCAACTCCGATTTGGCCTTTTTTCGCTTCCACCGCCGTTTCTACTGCCACCCACGGCCAAAGCTCACTTCCCTTAGCTTCATAAACACCTCTAGACCATTCCCTATCAATTTGGTGTCTTGGTTTGTCCCCGTTCAAAAGTGGGTATTTTACAACCCACGGTCACAGTGCATTTGCACTGTTATGTTGCTTTTTCTTCACCGTTTGCTGCACGCCGATCCACCGAAAATTAATATATAGCGCTGTAAGTATTTTCCAAACTTCGTTTTAGATTTAAATATATTATTGCATTTACAATAATTATTTGTGATCTAGTTGGTTATTCTGGACTAAGTCCGAGGAGTCGGGGGTCGGTTAGAATTGAGGAATGAGTTGTTTGTTTGGTTGTTATTGATTTTTGGAATATGTTGGTGAATTTGTATAATTTTATTTGCATTGCATTGTGCACTCATATATGCATGTGTTATATCTTGAAAACTGGGTTTTCGAGCGAGATATGGTTTTATTGGTAAATGTGAACATTTGGATTGATTGGTTTGATTCAGAGGCACGTGTAGGGATGGTGGTGAGCAGGGATGGAGTCCCGCTTGTGATTCCCGCCTACGGTGCACATGTAGGGATGGTGGTGAGCAGGGATGGTGGTGGAGTCCCGCTTGTGATTCCCGCCTACGGTGCACATGTAGGGATGGTGGTGAGCAGGGATGGTGGTAGAGTCCCGCCTGCGATTCCCGCCTACAGTGCTCTGATGGATTGGTTATTGGGCCATTTTCTGGGAAAATGGCGAGATTGGTTTTTGGGTCATTATCTGGGATAATGGCGATAATATGTTTAAGGAAAATGTTTTTGGGCAAAATGGGATTTTGGCGTGTGTGTGGAAAAATATATGGTTTTTGGGACATGTGCATTGGGCATACTTCATGCATATTGTTTTGGTTATAATATGTTTTTATCTTGCGTTGTTTGGATTATTACTTACCTGCGGCACCATTTTTGGTACTGTAGATTTTGGTGCAGATGTAGACGAGGAGGCGGCTCCGCCCGAGGAGTAGTTTGGATGGCTTTTATATATTATATTTGTTGTTGTTTGTATTGGTATATATTTGTAATTGAGTTTTTGAACTTGTAATATTTTATTTACGCTTGTTTTAAGCTAGTTTGTAATTAAACAAAAATTATGGTACTTAGTTTTATGGCTTTTCTATCCGCTGCGTGTTTTTATTGGAACACATATTGCATGTGCACACACTTTTGGCACTTGGCGATGGGATGCATGACCGTGTTGTTAGCATCCCGATGTCTCGGTTTCCACGTGTCCGTACGTGGGAGCTGGGGGCGTCACATCCTCCACCTTCAAGGGTGGCCGACCCTTTCAAGTAACACTACTTCGACCTCTTCCTCAACCCCCAAATTATAATTTTCAAATTCACAAACAATCCAAAAAAATAAACAATGTCGAGGTCCTTCGTGGACCTCCCAATCAAATTCACAAGGGTTGAGTTAACGCGTCATTTACCTCTTGGAGAAGTGAGAACTTCTCAAAAATTTCACCAAACAAAAGTCTTGTGATGAGTCTCTCAATGAAAACACAAATTAAGTGTTGGGGACCTCGGTCAAGCCTCCAAACACTAAGTGTCCAATCCTTGCCTTGTTGCTCCTCTAGTGACCGATGTAACTCATTTGCTTGGTGTAGATCACATGTAGCCCAAAGGGAGCTTGCGTGTGATGAGGCTAGTGTTCAATGATGGGAAGTATGAATGGTGTTTGGGCTAGGTGATCACGGTTTGGGTGATGATGGTGCACGGCTAAGTGACCCTTGGTGTGTTAGGCGCCACTTGTGTGCTAGGGTTGGATGAAGGGTAATATTGGCTAGGGTTTAGAAATGAGTGAGTGAGGTTAGATTTGATGAGGGGTTCGGCCAAGGTTTAGGGGGGAGTGTTCGGCTAGGGCAAAGGTGGCTTGTGAGATCCTAAAAGTTAGGAATTGTGAAATTCCTAAAAGTAGGATTTGAGATCTTGAGATCTAGGATGATAAGGGCTGGCCGAAAATGGATAGGATGGATAAGGAAAATGTGTTTGGGTGGGAAGATGGAATTTGAGTGAGCCAATCAAGGAAATTGACCAATTAAATTATGGAGGGAAAATTGGAAGTGAGAAATTATAGGATCTAGGGTTTTGGCCAAGCCAAGGAGGCTATGGCCGAATCTCTCAAGGTGAGATCTAGGGTTTTTGTGGTTTTCTTGGATATGAGATTTGATGAGTGGCGTGTAAGGCTTGATGGGAGGCTAGGGTTTAGTGGTTTGAGGCAATTGAAAGTGCTGAAAAAAGGCAAATGATAGGGCTGGCTGAAATTGATGTTTGGGAGGTGGGATTCTTCAAGAAATTTCAAGGAAATCTCATGAACATGTGAGAAATCACATGAGCACAAGAGATCTAGCAAAACTCTACACAATCCGAATTCCCCAATGGAGGATTCGGCCTCCACACTCCAAATCAATCAACACAAACTCCACAAAAGCACAAAGATAGAAAATGAAAATAACAATGGAACCAAAAAATTTTTGATTCACGAATTGCACAAGAAATTGAAAGGAAACCTCAATATATTAAATGATAGAATGAACCAACACCGATTCACGAATTGCATGGTGAAGATCATCTCCTTGGGGATTCACGAATTGCACCCCAAAAGAGCCTAAGTGCATGAAGCACCGAAAATGACAATTCTCCAACCCTATGGCTAGCACTCAATAATCAAAATGCCAAAAGATCATAATGAAATGTCTAAGAGTCCTATTTATAGAATTTACAAAGTGGAAACCCTCAAAAGGTCCCTAGGCAAAATAAAATAAAATAAATAAACAAATGAAACAATAATTAATCAAGTCTTTAAATAAAATAAATAAACAATAATAAAAATGATAATTTAGCCATGGTGGCCGTGGCATGCATGGCCCATGGTGGGCTATGGTGGTGCATGGTCCACGACTAGGCTAGTCATGGTCTGGCCTGCGACATGCTGCTTGGCGTGGCATGGTGTCACACGTTGGTCTGGTGGTGAGCATGACATGGCGCTGTGTATGGCCTGCTGATGGTGGGCATGTCATGGTGCCAAGTGTAGGCCTGATGGTGGTCACAGGGTGATGTCGTGTTGCTGCTGTGGTGCCCAGTCAAGTGGCTTGGGCGGTGGTCCTGCATGGCCCGGGTTGGTGGCCTGGGTGATGAGCATGCATGACCCAAGCTGACGGTCTGGGTTATGGGGCCGCAAGGTACGGGCTGGAGTCGTGCGCTGGTTGGCATGCTAGTGGGCATGCCACTAGCCTTGCCTGCAAGGCACGAGTTGGTGTCGTGCGCTGGATGGTGTGCTTGTGGGGGCACGCCACTAGCCTGACTAAGCGGTGCGGGGGCACTCATGCATGCTTACAGGTGCACGCGCAAGCCTGCACACATGGTCTGTACGCGGCTAGTAGTCTGCACGGTTGCCCGCTGCGTATCATGATTTGAGCCAATGCATGCAAGCAGATTAGCCATGTGACTATCTTAACCTTTCATGAGTCGTATCGACGTGTGGTCCCGATCAATTTTCCTAGGGGTTGTGACACTTTATCCTTGTGCGTCTTGCAAGTGTGGTAGACAAAGCATGGGAAGTTGGCCGGTACGAATTACATGTCATATATTTGAATGCCATGCGTTGAGTATTGATCATAAATATTATTTAATAGATTTGTAAATTCCGGAATTAGTATTTAAAAGAATTAGCATTAAACGAAAGAGTTTAATTATAAAATTTAATTAGTATTAAACCAAAGAGTTTAATTATAAAACTTACATACTCATGAATTAGATTAAAAAAAAAAGTTGAATTTGTAACGGGGAATTAACACTTTTGAAAATACATTTCATAATTAACCATTCTGAAAATTCCCATTTTCCGTTTCAGTGCAGGCGAGGGTCGATTTTGAGAGCACAAAGCCTGTTAGAGATAATTTGATAAATCGTTGATTCGTCGTCTCCCAAAAGAAAAGCCCCATTCAAAGAGTTGTAAGCTCTCAGTAGTCGCTCGCCACAACACCATGATTGTTGATAAGGAGATGTATCCCTCGCAGGAGGACTTGCTCTACGAAGAGGAGGTTCTCCGCAACCCATTCAGCCTTAAGCTCTGGTGGCGCTACCTCATCGCGCGTTCCGATGCCCCCTTCAAGAAGCGATTCGTCATCTACGAACGAGCCCTCAAGGCTCTCCCTGGTAGCTACAAGCTCTGGTACGCCTATCTTCGCGAACGTCTCGACCTCGTTCGCAACCTCCCAGTCACTCACTCTCTCTTCCAAGCCCTAAACAACACTTTCGAACGCGCCCTTGTCACCATGCACAAAATGCCCCGCATTTGGATCATGTACCTCCAAACCCTCACCGACCAGAAATTGCTCGCCCGGACTCGCCACACCTTCGACAGAGCACTCTGCGCCCTCCCGGTTACCCAGCACGACCGCATTTGGGAACCCTACCTCGTGTTCGTCAGCCAAAAGGGTGTCCCTATAGAGACCTCTCTTAGGGTTTATCGCAGGTACTTGAAATACGACCCTACTCATATTGAAGATTTCATTGAATTTTTGGTTAATTCGAGTCTTTGGCAAGAGGCAGCGGAGCGGTTAGCTTCAGTTTTGAACGACGATGAGTTTTATTCTATTAAGGGAAAGACCAAACATAGGCTGTGGTTGGAGTTGTGTGATTTGCTTACTAGGCATGCCACTGAAGTCTCCGGGTTGAATGTGGATGCCATAATTAGGGGTGGGATTAGGAAGTTCACCGATGAGGTTGGGCGGTTGTGGACCTCGCTTGCTGAGTATTATATTAGGAGGAATTTGCACGAAAAGGCTAGGGATATATTTGAGGAGGGTATCATGACTGTGGTTACTGTGAGGGATTTTAGTGTGATTTTCGATTCGTATTCACAGTTTGAAGAGAGTATGCTTGCTCATAAGATGGAAAGTGTGAGTTCGAGTGATGAAGAGGAGGAGGGCGAAGAAGAACATGATGTTGATGATGATGAAGATGTTCGGTTGGATTTGAACTTATCAGTGGCCAAACTTGAGAAGAAGATACTTAATGGGTTCTGGTTACATGATACCAAGGATATAGATTTAAGGATTGCCCGATTGGAGGATCTCATAAATAGACGACCAGAATTGGCTAATAGTGTTCTGTTACGCCAAAATCCTCATAATGTGGAACAGTGGCACCGAAGGGTGAAGCTGTTTGAGGGTAATCCCACGAAGCAGATATTGACTTACACTGAGGCAGTGAGGACGGTTGACCCTAATAAAGCCGTGGGAAAGCCTCATACATTGTGGGTTAATTTTGCCAGGCTGTATGAGAACCACAAAGATGTTGCCAATGCCAGAGTTATATTTGACAAGGCTGTGCAAGTGAACTACAAGACTGTGGATCATTTGGCTACTTTGTACTGTGAATGGGCTGAAATGGAACTGAGGCATAAGAATTTCAAGGGAGCACTTGACTTGATGAGGCGGGCTACAGCAGAGCCCTCAGTAGAGGTTAAACGAAGAGGTAATCCTAACCTTTTTTCTCATGCATTAATCATTATAGTTTTAAAAGTCTCAGATATTGCAGACCATCATACACTTCCACACTTAGTATCTAGAAAAGAGATTTTGAGCTGGAGTTCTTACTTTGATTATTTTTTTTGATAAGTAAAAATATATATATCAATAGGAGTAAAATAGAGGAGCAACACTTTTATCGAACCCTAAAAGTCTCAGACAAAAATATTATATATATCAGACAAAAGGAGCAAGCATACAACAGGGAAAAAACATTTAGAAGAGTAGAGTGAACCTTGTAGTTCCATCAAATAGAGGAGGTGGTTTGGAAGTGGCGTCCAAGGATGGGGGGAGATTCTCTTTCAAGCTCCTGTACAACCCAGACAAATAAAAAAGTGAACAATCGCAAAAATTTTGACAAGAACGTTCAAATTAGGGGAATCCCATAGAAAACCCCATTGAGATGATGGAAAATCCATATAGGGAGTGGCTCAAGTGGTAAAGGCCTTGGGCTTGAGGGTATGCTTCTTTCAGGCCTAAGGTTCAAGTCTCCTTGGGTGCAAACAATCTTTAGGGGCCGTTGGACTAGGGGATTTTCCCTTTGAATTACCCAATGTGCATTTGTGGAAAACTTTATGCCGAGGGCCTGTGCACCCTCGGGATTAGTCGGGACAATGTTCTTAAACACCAAGTGCCAATAAAAAAAAAATCCATATAGGGAGTTTTGGATTTTGAAACACTTATGCTGCAGCCATTGTTGATGATGATGATGTTGATGTTGTCTGGAGAGATCTGATCTTTTCTTTCTTTGTTTTTGTTTGCAATCCCACTAGCTTTTATACTGTATTTCAGCACCAATCTGAGGGGCAATGGTGACCTTTTCATACAGCAGTTCAAAGAAGTGAAGACGTGTGCAGTGACGAAATGAGAGTGAGCTTTTAGAGAGGAGGAGATTGAGAGAGCTGGGAGTGGGGGTGGTGATGTGGCTGCAGTATGAAATATGAGATTTGAGAGTGAAGGAGATTGAGGTGGGAGTGGGGGTGGCGTGAAGTGAGACCTTGAGAGTGAGAGATAGGTCAGGGTTTTTTTTTTTTTTTTTTATTAGTGTTAAAGCAAGTATATTTGTAAGTTTGGGTAAAAATCTAAATGGGTCAAAACGGGTTGACCTGTTTATTAATCGTGTCTTAACAGGTCAACTTGTTAACATCAAACCCAAACCTGCTAATTTTGTGTCGTGTTCGTATTGGGTTCACTAGTCTTGTCACATATTGTCGCCCCTAGTTGGCTCAAGTGATAAGGGCATTGGTCTTGGTGGTATGCTCCTTATATGTCTAAGGTTTGAATCCTCTTGGGTGCAAACAATTTGTAGGGGCCGTCAGACTAGGAGAACTTTCCTTTGAATTACCCGATGTCCACTTGCGGGAAACTCTTTACTGAGGGCCTGTGCAACCCTAGGCTTAGTTGAGATTTTGTTCTTAGACACCCATTGCCAATTAAATAAAAAAGAATCCCCCCCCTTAAATCTCTAACTTATATATAAAAAAAAAATCTCTAACTTCCATGCTAGGCTATTTTGTTGAAAGTTGCATAGCTCAAATCCCACACTTTTGGTTAAGGATTAGCTCTAATTCCATTTGTAACAAATCCAAGAAAAGCCCTAGCATATTACGCTTATACTCCAAAGGACTAGCCAATGCTAGAGTTGTAGCTTTTCGGGATCTTTATAAGCTGTAAAAAATGAGGTTAACGCATAGAAGCAAGCAATGAGTGGAATAATTGGTAAGCAGTAGATTACAAATCCATGACTCAATTAAGTATCTTCTTTTAACCATCATGAAGAACCTAAATATATATTAAATGTTACATTACATATGAACCATCTGCAATTACCTTTTGTATGCATGGGTTGGTGATCTTGACGATCATGATTCCACTCAAGGCCTTAGGTGAAATTCCATCAACAAGAGATGGAAATCTTTAGGCACATATATTGAGCCATTCTGGCATTTTCGTCCGCCCTTTTATCCGTTATTTGCCATCAATCATCCATCATCATACAAACATTTGACGTCCAATTACTTTCTTTCCTTTATCCTTTTCTTGTACTTTTCATTGCATAGCATGAGCATACACTAAATTCCATTTACATGCGCATGATTTCATATTATAGGGATGCATAAAAAGGTTATCAATGAATCGGCTTTACATTGTAATGATTAAACTTAACATTTTAAAAAGGATANGCTCTTCAAGTTCCCAATCCTGAGCATTTTTTGTAAAAGTGACATTCCAAGTTACTGTCCCATTGGCACGACATAGTACTTCTAAAATTGGGGTCTGCTTATTTCCAGCCAAGTTAAAAACAACTGGAAAAGCAGTGTTAAGAGGGCTCTCCCCACTCCATACATCGAACCAAAAGCGGGTTCGTGCTCCATCACCCACCTCAAACTTGAGATATTTTTCAAAAGTGTTCCACCCCTTTCTTATGAATTTCCATAGGCTTACTCCATAAGACCCCCTACCCTCTTTAGAACACCATCCCCCCCACGCACAACCATACTTGTGATCAATAACCTCTCTCCACAACAAGTTCCCTTCCATTTGGTACCTCCACAGCCACAGCCACAGCCACAACCATTACATGGCATACATGTGATTTTCATAACATCTCATCCATCTAACAACAATCCATATCAGCATAGCACACAGTCTCATTTGCAAACATATCATCATAATTCATTGAGGTTCGTGAAAAGGGCTAACCTTGAATTGGCTCGTTGCGTAGCATAGGTAAACATCACATGCACAATCAGAATATTTACAGCACACATGAAGTTATGATCATGCTACTTACCTCTTTGTGTTGCTTCCACAATCTCACGTCATAGCTCGTGACCGAGAGAGAAGGACCAGCTACGATGGTGGGTTTGGGTGGCTGGAAGTGACTGGCAGCAATTTCTGTGGCTGCTGAGAGGTGTTCCGACTTCCCTTGTGGTGGTCGACGGTGGGCGGCGGCGTCTTCTCTGGTGGTTTCTGGCGATGAGAGGACCTCGATTTGCTAAGAGGAGGGCTATGGGGCTCTGCCGTGTAGAAAAAAATTAGAATTTACGTGGGGATGGTTTCTGGCTGCAAGGATGCTGCTGGTTGATGGAGGAATGTCGTGCGTTTGATGAAGAGGAGAAGAGAGGATTTTATGGGAGGGTTTGAGTTGAGTGTTGGTTATTGATTAGGAAGCTTATTCAAACTAGGAAACCAACAGAAGAATACACGGGGTGTTGATAGTGGAAGAAACCCAATCAAATAAAATCACTATTTTAAAACTGACCTGTTAAAATATTTACTATAATAATAATAATAATAATTCTAAACCCTAATTTTGGGACCGCATGTTACAATGCCTCTTGAAAATTCTTAGGGTTGAATGGAGTAAAGGTTTGACACAGCTGGTGCATTTATAGATATATGCCTTTGGTTTTTCTAAGTTTCAGAAATCCCAGCCAATTTGAATGTGGTGGTAGGGATAAGGTTTAATCGAAGTAGGACTGGCATGCAGCTGACTTTTCAGCTGCAATTCTTTGGGATGATGAGGGTCTGGGCCAGATTGTGTTTCTTGGTTTCCTTGTATGATTAGAAGTCCTAGGGGTGGCGGCTGAGACTTTGCAATGCTTGACTGCTTGGAGTTCTAGTTTCATTGGATTCTTGGTAGTACTCGGGTTCTGAATATGTTGGGCGCTTTGGCTCGAGCATTTGTTAGAGTTATTGGGCTTTAGAAACTAGGATTTTGATAGACTCTAATTTAAAGTAGTACTCTAATATAATTGCTTGTGGTCCTTGAAGAAACCCGTGTCGTCCACATTACTTGTGAATCCATATTTTTAGGATTATCATTTATTTATTTTTTATTAAGAAGATTTTCATATTAGCATGCTTGAGTCATAGTTAACAGCAGGAAGGATGTCTATGCAGAAAGAGTTGTCTGAGTCACGTCCAGTTCAGATCAATAATGCTGGAATTGGAACATCACTATTATACATATTTGAAAATCAGCTTGTCATGTTTGTCAACTTTACAAAAGTATCTCACCGAAAATAGCACAGACCAGGTTGCCGGAGACGGACGAAGGCCTCGCTGTCTCTCCGACGCTGGTTGAAATGCCGGTGAGGGTATCTGAGCTCTCGGGGCCTCCATTAGGTGGGTTTTCTCATGAAATGGAGGGGAATAAGGGTCTTGGACGACAGGATGGAAAAATTCTTGATCTTATACAGACACAAGGAGAAGAATACTCGAATCCGTGTCCCAATGAGGAGTATCTTCGAATTTGTGCTGCAGGTTCAGAAACAGTGCCCTTACAATTGGCATTGGTTGAAACCGATTGCGCTGGTGGGGAGGAGACTGTGCTAACCCCATTATGTACAATTCCACCTAGCTTTAAGACTGGGAGATGTCCTTCTAACTGGGTTTTCAAAAAGGTGGAGGAGATACAAGCTGTTATTGGGATTTCGTATGAAGGCGATGAAGATAAATTTATGGCCCTTCTTATGGCAATTGAAGAGAGGCGATCGAAGTCAGATACAAAGCAGAATAGGGAACTAAAAAGGCTAACGTGCTCCATTAATTATGATGTGAAGGAGGGAAGCGGAGGTAGAGATAGAGTGAAAGGGAGGGGCAGTTTTGGTTTACATGCGGCCTAAGATTATTTCTTGGAACGTACGGGGGCTCAACGACCGCAATCAACGACTTCGTATCAAATCTCTATTGCGGATGTGGAAGGGGGATGTAGTATGCTTTCAAGAAACTAAACTAAGATTCATTGATAGGAAAATTGTGCGGAGTTTATGGGGATGCTCGTATGTGGGGTGGACCTACCTGGCATCATTGGGAGCCTCAGGCGGAGTATTATTAATGTGGGACAAAAGAGTGGTTGAAGCAATTGAGGAGTGTATCGGGGAATATTCGGTAGCGTCACGTTTTAAAAACGTGGTTGATGGGTGGGAATGGGCATTCGTAGGCTCATATGTGCCAAATGTGGACAGGGAAAGGAGGAGGCTTTGGGAAGAGTTGGCGGGTTTGCATTCGGTTTGGGATATACCATGGTGTATGGGGGGAGATTACAACATCACACGATTCCCTAGTGAGAGATCAGGGCATTTCCGGAATCTGTGGCTATGGAGGAGTTCGAGTTCATTTTTGAGCTAGACCTCATGGATCTCCCCCTGACAGGGGGTGAGTTCACTTGGTCCAACAGACGGGTTTGGTCGAGACTAGATAGATTTCTTGTATCTCCCTCATGGGAAGCACACTATCCAGAGGTGTGTCAGAAACGGTTGGCCCGAGTAAGCTCAGATCACTATCCTATTTTACTAGATTGTGGGGGCATTCAGAGTGGTCGTCGGTACTTCAAGTTTGAAAACATGTGGCTTGCAGCGGATGCGTTTGTAGAGATGGTCCGTACTTGGTGGTCCTCGTATCAATTCATTGGAACTCCAAGTTTTATTCTTGCAGGTAAGTTGAAGGCTTTGAAAAAAGACTTGAAGAAATGGAACTTGGAAGTTTTTGGTCACATTGATAATCAGAAAGCTACACTACTGGAGGAACTACAAGATTTAGAAAGGAGGGAGCTATTGGGAGATACCTTGGAAGAGATGCTTCTGAGGAAGGGAACGGTTTTGGCAAATTTGGAGAGGGTCCTTGTGTCAGAGGAGATCTCGTGGCGCCAAAAATCCAGAGCTCTTTGGCTGAAAGAAGGCGATAAATGCACGAAGTACTTTCACAGAGTGGGCAATTCACACCGGCGCAATAATGCTATTGAGTCTCTACACACAGATAACCAGGTGCTCTCTTCTCCTTCTGATCTAGAAGACCATATTGTGAATTATTATGAGTGCCTTCTTTCAGAACCGGTTGATTGGAGGCCAAAGTTGGATGCTTTGTCCTTTAAAACAATTGATCCTCAAAGTGTGAATATCTTGGAGAGACCATTTGAGGAAGAGGAGATTTACAAGGTCATCTCTGGTATGGCCAAGGATAAAGCTCCGGGGCCGGATGGTTTCTCGATGGGGTTCTTTCAAACTTGCTGGGACATCGTTAAAGGCGATGTTATGCAAGTCTTTAGTGAATTTCATTTGCTTCAAAAGTTTGAAAAATCTCTCAATGCGACGTTCATTGCTCTCATCCCTAAGAGACATGGGGCTTCGATTATTGAGGAATTCCGCCCCATAAGCTTGATCAGTGGAGTTTACAAGATTATTTTGAAGGTCCTTGCCAACCGTCTAAGCCTGGTGCTGGAACATATTGTCTCCAAGCCTCAGAATGCTTTTATTCATGGAAGACAAATTCTTGACTCGGTGCTCATTGCAAATGAAGGCTTGGATCACAGATTGAGGGAGGGTGAACCGGGCATATTATGCAAGCTCGACATGGAGAAGGCCTATGACCATGTGAACTGGGATTTCCTTTTATATATGCTTAAGAGGTGTGGTTTTGGGGATAGGTGGATTGCTTGGATGCGACATTGCATCTCAGTAGCTCGGTTTTCAGTTCTAGTTAATGGTACACCAGCTGGTTTCTTTAACAGTTCTCGAGGTTTGAGGCAAGGAGACCCTTTATCTCCCTTTCTGTTTGTTATAGTTATGGAGGCTCTTAGCCAGATGGTTCAGGCAACTGTCAGCGGAGGTTTCTTATTTGGCTTCAAGGTGGGTAACGGCATGGTTATGATTTCTCACCTATTATTTGCAGATGACACCCTACTCTTTTGTGAAGCGAATAGGAACCAGATTCAAACTCTACGGGCACTGTTACTTTGCTTTGAAGCAATATCGGGACTTAAGGTGAATCTTGGTAAGTCCGAGATGGTGCCGGTGGGTGCGGTCCCAAACACACGCAGCTTAGCAAGCTACCTCGACTGTTAGGTGTCTTCTTTGCCTTTGAAGTATTTGGGCCTCCCTCTGGGAGCATCTTTTAAGGCTAGAACTATCTGGGATGGGGTAGTGGAGAAGATCGAGAAAAGGCTGGCTGGCTGGAAACGGATGTATTTATCGAAAGGGGGCCGACTCACTCTTATTAAAAGCACACTTACAAACTTGCCCACTTATTTTTTATCTTTGTTTCCTTTGCCAGCAGGGGTGGGGAACAGAATTGAGAAAATCTATAGGGCGCTTTTATGGGGAGGCATGGGGGAGGAGAAGAAATTTCATTTGGTCAGATGGAAGACAGTTTGAGCTCCAATTGTACATGGGGGGTTGGGAGTGTGCAACCTGAGAACTTTTAACAAAGCTTTATTGGGGAAATGGTTATGGAGATACCACTCTGAGGGGGATGCATTATGGAAGGAAATCATTGTAGCTCGTTATGGAACTGCATGGGGCGGTTGGTGCTCCAATGAAGGGAGGGGGGTATGGTGTGGGTTTATGGAAGTATATAAGGAGGGGGTGGCCTTGTTTCGAGAAACATATTCGATTCGTTGCGGGAGAAGGCAATAGAATCAGCTTTTGGCGGGATGTGTGGTGTGGAGATCAAGCATTGGAAAGAGCTTTTCGAACCTTTATTGTATTGCTGCTAATAGGGAGGCTTCAGTGGCGGATATGCGGTCTCACTATCATGGTACTAAGTGGAATGTTCTTTTCAACAGGGACTTTCATGATTGGGAACTATCTTCTGTATCAGATTTTCTCAGCACCCTATACTCAATGGGGACTCCTATGGCACAGAGCGATCGTGTAAAGTGGAGGTATAATAACCAGAAGAAATTTACTGTAAAGGCGTACTACAAAATTTTGATCACACAAAACCTTCCTCCGTTCCCATGGAAGAATATTTGGCAGTCCCGCGTGCCCTCCAAAGTAGCCTTCTTTGTTTGGAACACGGCTCTTGGGAAGATCTTGACCACCGATAACTTGAGGAAGAGGGGGTGTGTAGTGATGGATTGGTGTTATATGTGCAAAAAGACTGGTGAATCTGTGGACCACCTTCTATTACATTGTGAGGTCACAAGGGAGATATGGGACGAGATTTTCCAAAGGGTCGACGTTGCATGGATTATGCCTTTGAGGGTGGTAGATTTATTGGGGTGTTGGAGGAAATTACAAGGTAGCCAACAAGTAGCAGCAGTATGGAAGATGATTCCGCTATGTATTATGTGGTGTGTTTGGTCGGAAAGAAACGCGCGTTGTTTTGAAAACAAAGAACGCAACATGGAGGAGCTAAAGAATTTCTGTTTTCAAACTTTAATGCTTTGGTTTTCCACTATTGTACTAAATGGGGACAATGTTCATGATTTCTTATCTTTAATTTCTCGAGCATAGAATGTATCTAGGTACTTATGTATACTTCCTGTGTACACGGGCCACGCCTGTTATATTCTGAGCAATAAATTTTATCTTTTACTTATCAAAAAAAAAACTTTACAAAAGTACAGGAGACCAGTACTTTCAAAATCCTAGTTAGTTAAATTATTTCCAATTTTGAAGGTGGAACTGGTTGAATTTCCAGGGACATTTGAATCCATTTGGGTTCCTTTAATTTCTTATTGTATTGTATTGCCCCTTTCCAAAGGGTAGAAATGTTAGTTGAAATACTGCAAAACAGAATGGTTGGGCATTGGCCTTTTCAATTTAGCCCTACTGTTTAAACTAATTAAATGTTGCGGGGTTAAGTGTCCTTCCGGTTGCATGTTAAATCATGACTAGATGTTTTCCATTTGTCAATAAAATCCTTTTCAAGAAACTGAGGGGGAGATGGAAAAGTAGAGGCAATGCTCTGGGTTTTCAACAGCACTATTATGTTTCCACCTTTTGCATTATTTGTTGGTGACTTTGTCCAGCACTTTTAAGGCTTAGTTTTAGACACAGGATAAAAGGTTATATTCTTAGTCCTTTGGTATTGTGGGACCATAACTAACATTTTTATCCCTATTTGTTTTTCACTTACAGTGGCTGCTGATGGTTCTGAACCAGTTCAGATAAAGCTCTATAAGTCCTTGAGACTTTGGACCTTCTACGTTGATTTGGAAGAGAGCTTGGGTACCTTGGAATCTACCCGATCAGTGTACGAGCGGATACTGGATCTAAGAATAGCCACGCCACAAATTATTCTCAACTATGCATTTCTGCTGGAAGTATGTGCATGCATTCCTTTAGTACTTCTGCTATTATATTTCTTAAGTTTGTACTTCTATTGGTTTCGATTGCTTGACAAACTTTTACTGGTTTGACTTGTATAGGAACATAAATACTTTGAAGATGCATTCAAGGTATATGAAAGAGGTGTGAAGATTTTCAAGTATCCACATGTTAAAGACATATGGGTTACATATCTATCAAAATTTGTAAAGAGATATGGAAAGACAAAACTGGAGCGGGCAAGAGAGCTGTTTGAGCATGCTGTTGAAACAGTAAGCACTTATTATGTCTCAGATTAAACTGGTAAAATTTAGTTGCTAGGGTGTTCAGTGATAGAGTTGTTTGAGAATTAGATGCCTTTTCTGGAATCCCCGTTCTCTAACAAACACTAGGTTTTAACTGTTGAACTGCGTTATGATTTTTTCTGACGTATGTTTCATTTAAAATGCTTTCGCCTATGATTGTGTCCATATTCAACTCTCGTCAAGTTGATTATCAATAATTTCAAACTGAACTTGAAACCTGCTACTGAGGTTTTCATGTCTCACTGTGGCTGCCAGTCTCATTCACCAAACATGGAACTTGAAGTGCAACATTGTTTCTGTATGCAACCATTATCTGCAATTTGCAGATTATGCATATTATCATCAGATGAATAATACATCTCAAATGTTATTAGTGAAGTTGTTGTAGGACCTTTTTAAGCTTAAATTCAAGGGTGGGGCATTGCATAATTTAACGAGTAGATCATTGTGGTTGGATTACTCATGCTAAATACCAATAATGGGTTGGTGGAACAAGCCATATCAATAAAATTTGTGGGCAGAGCAGAATTGGGATTAGATTTGATGTAAAAATAGTATTGATACAAAGTTACTTTAAATTCTCCAAAAGGGGCTTTTCGAGGAATGTAAACCTTATAATACCCGGTTAAAAGAAGATTTCACTGTTTAAATTAAATTTTAATATTGAGCTAGAGTGAATGAATTAAACTGGCTCATGGAGGATTGAGGATCTGCACATACATTTAACATCAGAAAAATTATGTGGAGGAAACAAATTCATACCTTGGATTGTAGTATGGACTTCTTTAAATTTAGCTCAAGTATTCTGTATTTTGTCCCTTTTGGAATTGTCATCCTGGTTCACTAATATTTATTATGCCTCTTATATATATATACTGGGTAATGACTTTACGTTTTAATTTGAGTGATGGAAAAATATGTTATATAATTGCTAATGTGGTCTGATACTGAGCTTTACCATTTCTTTGCTTATGCATATCAGGCCCCTGCTGATGCAGTAAAACCTTTGTATCTTCAATATGCAAAGCTGGAGGAGGATTATGGTCTGGCAAAGCGAGCAATGAAAGTCTATGATCAAGCAACTAAAGCTGTTCCAAACAATGAGAAATTGAGCATGTATGAAATTTACATTGCTCGAGCAGCAGAGATCTTTGGAGTTCCAAAAACGAGGGAAATATATGAGCAAGCAATAGAGTCTGGTCTCCCAGACAAAGATGTGAAGGCCATGTGCTTGAAGTATGCAGACCTTGAAAAGAGCTTGGGTGAAATTGATCGTTCTCGTGGAATATTTGTATTCGCTTCCCAATTTGCAGATCCACGCTCTGATGGGGATTTCTGGAATAAATGGCATGAGTTTGAGGTGCAGCATGGAAATGAAGATACCTTCAGGGAAATGCTTCGCATCAAAAGGAGTGTTTCTGCGAGCTATAGTCAGGTAGGAGGTTTGATTTATTTTGCCATTTTACCTGCTGTATTAGCGGCCTCAGATACATGATCTTTGGTAATACATGCAGTTCCATTCACGCTAGATGGTTGAAACAATTTTACTTTGAATTTTCCTGTAGACTCGTATGACAATGACATAATTTGGGTGAACCTCTAATTAGGTGTACCTGATACTTGGATAATGCCTTTAGCTCATTAATAGAACATATCTCATCATCAAATTGGATATAAATATGGGATAAAGTGAGAGGATGGGGATATGAGACATGTTTAATCAACCCCTGCTGATTTATCATTTCAATTTTATTGTTTCCGCAGACGCATTTTATATTGCCTGAGTATATGATGCAAAAGGATCAGAGGTTGAACCTTGATGATGCAAGAGACAAGTTGAAACAAGCAGGGGTCGCTGAAGATGAAATGGCTGCTCTCGAAAGGCAGTTGGCTCCTGCAGCCAGCAATGCTAAAGACAGCAGCAGAAAAGTGGGCTTTGTGAGTGCTGGTGTCGAATCACAGACTGATGGTGGCATAAAAGCTCCTGCAAATCATGAAGATATAGAACTGCCAGAAGGAAGTGATTCAGATGAGGATGAAAAGGTTGAAATTGCGCAGAAAGATGTTCCATCAGCAGTTTTTGGAGGTTTGGTGCATAAGAGAGATGAGGCGGAGAAAGATGGGGAAGAGCAGAACAAAGATAAGGATGATGACAGCCGCCTAGGTGCTCTTGAGAGAATAAAGAGGCAAAAGCGAGCGTGAGTGAATTACAACCAGAAGGAAATCTGCAGGCGGTGATGGTAATCTGCAGTGCTTCCAGTGTTGTAGCCACTACTAATTTCACACAAGAGCCGACCTTTGTATCATCGAGGAAATCTGTTCCTAAAAAATGTAATTTTTCTTTTCCTGAGCAATTTTACTGGAAATTGTATGTTAGTAAATTATGCATTACGTGTTCCCGCCCAATTTTTATCTGGTGAGATTACCGCAAGAAGATTGAAAGAATAGAGTAATTCATCTCTCTTCTTCTGCCTCTTGCTTTAGAGACAAAATTAGGGCTGTAAGCGAGTCAGAGGTCAAACTAGGTCTTGAATTTTCAAGTTTTGTTCGCTTATGTTGTTTACAAACACATGAAGCTGAGTTTGATACGTCATCCATCTTGTTTAATTAGGATAGTGTCATTTAATGGTCTTTTGTCATTCAATTTATTACCTATTTGTTGAAAGGGAGTCATTATTAGAAGGTTTTGAGATGATCATTGAACAGTGTAGTGTTAAGCAGAAAAGATGATGGAGGCTTGAAGAAGAGGGTATGGTTGATGTGAAGCGTCTGAAGTGTTGATGGGCACGGGTAGTAAAAGTCATCGGAAGGTGCGTTAGTTCCAAATAGAGAATGGCGTGTAGGGGATATTCTGGAAGCTGACAACTTCAATACAATGTGCTTTGTTGGGAGGCATATGGTTTAACGGGTTGCAGGCATCTCTGGTTATCAGTCCAATTATTTCACACGGGCTTAAGCCAGATTAGTTAGTAGTTACGAGTTAGTTACTGAATTATATGTTTTTATTCGTGTGTAAATAGGTGTTTCTACTAAGTACACATGTATGAAAAACCCATAATTGATAGTTGGATGTACGAAGGTTTGGGCTATCTCGAATAATCCCAGTCAATACAATTTCCAATCTTTTCTTTTTTCTATGCAAATTTTATTCTTTTCAAACACAAAAGATATGCAAGATTTAAAGAGTCCATAACATTTTGGAATCAGAGAGGTTAGAGTCCTCTAATGGCCGGTTCATCGATGCAGGAAGCAGCAAATCTGTTGAGAGCACATCACGAGAGTTTTCTGAAGCAGCAAGAAATCCATCATAAAAAGCAGGATGCTGAACAAATCCACACGAGAGAGATAAGAGAGCAGTCATATAAAATTAAAGATATATTGAAAACCATTGTTGCTAACCGGAATAAGGGGGCAGACAAGAACATGATGCAACTTGCAAGATGCAGTTGTAGATGATAGCAGTGGAAGAAGTTTCCAAAACCAAGGTGTGCGACTGGACTTTCCTCTGTTTGATGGTTACAGTGTAGCACAATGGATCTTTTAAGGCAAACTAATATTTTGAATCTTTTGATTGACATCATATTCCAACGCACAAATAATCTTGTTCTCTTTGTTCCACATGGAGGGTGAAACTTTGGGGTGATATCAGGATGTGGCTAACTAAGGGTTTTTAAAATGGCGAGGAGTTATTTATGACTAAAAGTGTAGTTTGGACCCATCCCATATGATGATTCTATGGAGGCTTCAAGAATATTGTGATAGAACACCCCGATTACTATTCAAAAGTAGGCATGTTGCTCGCCCACATACCACGAATCCCGCCACCCACCCTGTTTGCCCCCCGCCCC
>QGSO01000165.1:963145-1030924 GCA_011037825.1 Carya cathayensis | reverse complement strand
TCCCCAGGTCCGGTCTGTCTACCAGGCGTATGGATTTTCAAGCTCATCGTCTGTTAAACTTCCAAACTATATAAATATACAAATCACCCTCCAAATCAACAAATCCACCACCACAATACATAAGTCCAACAAAAATAAACATATATCCAATGAAATATACAAAGAAGACACAAAAAGATAGCATTTAACCCATCCACTGCCACGCCGTGGCCATGGGTCATGAAGTATTAAAAAAAAATGAGGAAGAAGAGATGGAGGAGGAGGGGATGATGAAGAAGAAGAAGAGGATTTCGTTAGTTTAAGTGAAAGGGATGAGAGAGAGAGAGGTGGTTGAAAAGATGTCAGGGTACAAAGAGGAAACTAGAGTTTATATATATATATATATTGGTATTGGGCGGGCGGGTACCCTACGCTCACCTTGTTTTTTTTTTTTCCTTAATCTTAAGTGTACGCTTGCCCGTCCGCTTGGTAATGTCAGGCATATTGCCCGCCCAGTACCAGGCAAGTGCAAACGGATGGGCGGGCGAGTTGTATACGGGAGCCCGACTAATAGGCCTACTTATAAGGCTTAATCCAAGGCCTTATTTAATTGACTTCAAGGTTCGTTAAAAAAAAAAAGACGACCTTTATTGCCTCCTAAAGTGAATTAGATGATGAGAGGAAGTTTGATATAATTATACAAAGGAATAAATAACCAGATGGTGACGATCCTTGTTGATTAAGGAAGTACACAACTTTTCGAATCCCTCCATTCTTCATAGAGCAAGGATAAGGCTGGAAGAAGTTTCTTAGCTTAGTGTTAAAGTGGAAAATGCATGTGGAAAGACTTACATGTGAAACAAATTCAATGACGTGTCAGTAAAGGTAATAGCTAATTGTTTCTCTACTCATTTATATGCTTTAACTTTGAGTGGTTGTGATGTTGTATTTGGAGTACCGTGGGGAATGATATTTGCCATTGGAAGATGGAGATACCCGAGGTTGTGATTTTATAGTTGTTGCATTTAGCTGAGTCAATAGATCATGATGAGAGTAATGATGGCCAGACTGTGAGACTGTTGAATTAATTTCAGATTGTGTTTGACGAGCCTAAGGGGCTTTTTCCCATTGATCTCATGACCACCATATTACCCTCAAAGAAGGTATTGCTCTTCCTTTTGTTAAACCATGTAGATACACTTATCATCAGAGGACCGAAATATTAAATTTAAAAAAAAAAAAAAAAAGATTGCCCGAGAGTTGCTAGAAACATAGGTTACCAAGCCAAGTCAAAGCCATTTTTCTTCTTCTATTTTAGTGGTTAGGAGGGCTAATGAGAGCTAGAGAATGTGTGTTGACTTTAGGGCACCCAATCAAGGGAACATCAAGAATATATTATATTTCCTATATAGGTGATTGATGTACTCTTGGATAATTGTTTGGAGCAGATGTTTCTCAAAGTTGGAATTTAGATATTTCAACCATCATATAAAAATTAAACTTGAGGATGTGCTCAAAACAACATTTTGAATACTATAAGAAAAAGAAACTTAGAAAATTGCTAACACTATCCTGCTATTGAAGAACAGAAAGTGAGTAAGGAAATATCAGAAAGGCCTTTTTCTACTCTTCTCATTGAATTGTTTTCATAGTGATATTTCTTATACATTCGAGCTTGATATTTAAGCTGAAATGATAGAGACACTTGATAACCAAAGATGTACAATAGTTACAAAAGAAAATANCTGCATTATTGTAGCAATACCTTGCTTTACTTCATAAATCCTTGGAGCATTTTGCTGTGCAAGTCGTTGCTCAAGTTCCTTCCACAGTTGGTGAGCAGTCTCAGCATAAAGGGTGCTGCTCTTAATGTCAACAGACATGGTGTTTTGCAGCCAGGTGATGACTATGTCGTTGCATCGAAGCCAATGATCCATCAATGGACTATCAGCCTCAGATGGTTCACAAATGCTTCCATCAACAAACCCAAGTTTGTTTTTGATGCGAAGAGCTCTTTTCATTGAACGTGCCCAAGAATGATAGTTGCTTGAATCAAGCATTTGAGTGACAAGAAGGGTTCCAGAACTGTCATTGGAACCAATAAAATAGGGGCTGTTTGGTTGGGATGGATCAGAAATATTTGAGTTTGGATTTGCATTTTGATTGGCATTGGGGTTGATGGAATCAGCCATAGCTCTGATACCATATAAGAAAAAGAAACATAGAAAATTGCTAACACTATCCTGCTATTGAAGAACAGAAAGTGAGTAAGGAAATATCAGAAAGACCTTTTTCTACTCTTCTCATTGAATTGTTTTCATAGTGATATTTCTTATACATTCGAGCTTGATATTTAAGCTGAAATGATAGAGACACTTGATAACCAAAGTTGTACAAGAGTTACAAAAGAAAATAAAACTAAAGAAAACAAAGTTATGTGCTGTACATGAAAACAGAAAAAAAAAATTGCTGCCTCTGCATGTTGCAGCTTTAGTCCACTACACGAATTGCTCCTAGCTTTAGTCCACTACACGAATTGCTCCTTCCTTTTTCTTTGACTCATCATGGCACTCACCTTTCACTTCTTTTTGTCTATCCACCTTCTTTCCTTTTTCTTTTTGACCCATCATGGCACTCACCTTTCACTTCTTTTTGTCTATCTTGCCTCTTTCCCTTTTCTTCTGACCCATCATGGCACTCACCTTTCACTTCTTTTTGTCTATCTTGCCTCTTTCCCTTTTCTTCTGACCCATCATGGCACTCACCTTTCACTTCTTTTTGTATTTTCAACAAATACATCAAAAAGACATTATGTGTTCTCAATAATGCTTTTAGACTCACGAATGATCCCTCTACATTTTAAAGATCACTTCATGAATGATGTGCTCAAACCTTATTAGAGAATATTTGTATTGGTTGTTTTGTGACACCTTGATGAATAGTAAGCCTTAGAGGACCACATTGGTTATCTAAAATTTGTGTTGGATGTATTGAGATCCAATGAGTTGTATGCTAAGAGATAATGGTGTAAATTTGTTCTCTTAGATCGACCATCTAGGGCACTTGTTTTCCTTCAATGGAGTAAGGGAAGACCCTAAACATATTGCTTTTATGGTAGATTGCCCATTGCCTACTTATGATACCCTAAACATATCAAGGGGTATGGAATAATTGTAGCACCCCTAACGGCTTTACTAGAAAAAAAATGCTTTTAAATGGAGCCATACTAGCACACTGATCTTCTAAAGATCTTCAACAAGTAGTCACACATCCACTCCACTTGTGTTGAGATTCCTTGAATTCCCAAAGCATTTCCACTAATTGATGTGATGCTAGTAGCATAGGCATAGGCGTTGTCTTAATATGGGAAATACAACCTATAGCCTTTATGAGTAAGACTCGTAAGGGAAAAGTACTCTTGCTCTGTATGATTATAATGAAATTCTATCCTTGATTATTGCAGTACAAAAATAGAGACCATATTTCCTTAGTATTTCAAAGCCAAGACTAACCAACCAACTTTTAGATTTATGCTAGAGCATAAGGTGGCTATTGCTACACAACAAAAATAGATCTCAAAACTCATGAGGTATAAAATTGTAGTGGAGTATAATAAAGGGAAGTACAACAAGGTGGTCGATGCCTTGTCTAAGCAGTAGTACGAAATCTAGCACTTCAGCCCTTGTATATTTTCCAGTTCCTCTATGAATTGATAAGTTGAAGCATAGCTAGCTATTAGTCATCACCCAAAGCTCTAGATTTTGCTAAAGCAATTGTAAGAATACAAGGGAGTGCCTTAAATTATTATCTAAACCAAGAGTTGATTCTCATAAAAGGATTTATATTTGTGGTTAAAAATATTTATTTTATGATGAAAGTCCATCATCATATCCATTTTAACTCTCAAATAGAGCTGGGGGGAGGGGGGGTTATCCCTGGTAATGGACTAGGTCAAACAAGAAGGCCCAGAGCCTGAGGACAAAGGACAAGCCAGATCAGGCCAACCCAGGAAGCCCAGAAGGAGCAGGAGCTAGATAGCATGTGCTAATCGGGGGTTGAAGGGGGAAGGGGGGGATTGCTTGACACCTCTACTAGCTGACAATTCCCTGCGAGTAGGGACAAAGAGAGCCCTTGACCGAGAACACGCTGCATTAAATGGGATGTGAAGACGGGCACGCCACAACAAGAAGCCATGCGGACTCAATGCACCCTAGGGGCAAGCATGCCACGACGTGCCTCCTGGGGTGCCAGTGGTAGCCATGGCCATGGCCATGTCCTGTGATAATGTTGCACAGTAGGGGGCTGATAGTGAGACATGGCCCGAGTTATGGAGTGACACCCCCACAAACCAGTTGGGCCTCCGTAGAGTTGTTTGGGCTGGGAAACACGACATCAACAACGGTTCCCTGTCTGTGGGATCTCTTCTATATAAACGTGTCCTTCGTATGCCAGCAGTGACACGGTCCTAGACCGCGTGAAGATAAAGAGAACAATGCAAAGTAATGGAGGCGAGACTCACGAAGATGGGAGACACAATAAAGAAATTAATGGAGAAGGTGGGAATGCTCCACCAGGAAAATGCCACTGTAAGGTAGACCAATGAAGAACTGGTGGGAGGAACGGAGCCCAACGATGATGAGCATGTTGAGTCACGGCGCGTCCTTGAGAATGCCACGGCCGAAGAAGAAAGGCGCAAGATGCACCTTGAGCTCCAAGAGCTCGGAAACAAGTATGCAGAGATGGCAAGACAAATGGGTGCATCATCCCCCATAGATTAGCTGCTCATTAGCACCGACTTGCCCTACAACATGGAAGTTATGGCTGTTCCTCTCCTGCCTAAGTTCAAAGTCCCTTATATGGAGGTGTACGATGGGTCCAAAGACCCAATAGAATACTTGGAAATATTCAAGGTCCACATGACTTTGCATGAAATCCCAGGAGAGGTCGCATGCCCAAACTTCCCTCTAACCCTAAAAGGAACGGCATGGGCCTGGTTTGGGTCCCTACCATTGGGATCCATGGACAGCTTCAACGAGACATGCAACACAAGGTTACCTGCCCCCGTTCATGACATATAAGATGCAATGTTCCTAACATGCATCTAGCATTATGCAATATTCGCAGCGGATAATCTTTTTCTTTAGCAATACTATGCACCAAACTAAATATATCCCAAATACTTGAAACTATAATTCATACATAAAGGCATACTAAAAAGCCGTGATCACACACTAGTCCAAAATGGTTGTGATCAAAAGAATACTTGAGATACAACTCTCAAAAGTACAAGTATTAACCTAAGTTAAATACTATACCATCATCAACATCGCACCGTGGCCTAGTCGACCGTATTCAGTTGGTCAGATTCCAATTCTCCTTTGGGTCCTGTAACAAGATCTACCATTCGGGGGGAATGGTAGTTGGGACTACCACAGTGAGATTTGATTACAAATCTCAGTAAGTTAACATAAAACTCACACACAGGTTAAAAATGCAANCAAGTATTTGAGATATATTTAGTTTGGTGCATAGTATTGCTAAAGAAAAAGATTATCCGCTGCGAATATTGCATAATGCTAGATGCATGTTAGGAACATTGCATCTTATATGTCATGAACGGGGGCTTGTGTTGCATGTCTCGACGCTTCAAATATCCGTTCAATCCCAAGCGGAATTTGGGGGCGTCACAAGAAGTGTATGACTACAAACGACCAAGATGAAAAGTTCACCTTGGTGACCCTGTTTTTGGGGGGGGGGTGTCTGGCCTCGAAACCTATTCATGACAGAGATAGATCAGAGAACCCCTACAACACTAAAGGAGTTTATGGACCGAGCCAACGGCTTCATTAATATCGAGGACACCCTCAAAGCCTTCACGACTCCGCGGAGGATTGAGCTAGAGCAAGCAGACAAGAAGGCCACTGGACAGAAGGGTGGACCAAACTGCATGGGGGTAAGAAGGGAGCACCAGAAGCTAAGAGAAGGGGTGAAGAGCCGACTTAGGTGTGCGGCGGGGCCCGTGCACACATGAGCTTGGTTGTAGAAGGCAAATGCTCCCCGAGCCTACCATATAATGGATCGACACAGTATCGAGAACTGCTATACTTTAAAGCAAATGAGGGAAGCATTGGAAGGCTTGCTAGACCAGCGGCAGCAGACAGAGGACCAATAGCAACGGCTCGAGGGCGGCCATTCGAGGGCCTGGCAGAGTGAGATCTTGAGGAGACGAAGGGCTGGAAGAGAGGCTCGGAGGGGCCCAGTAAGGGCAAATAGCCTAGTGGGTGAGATCTGCACGATCGCTGGAGGATATGCAGGAGGAGGTACCACCTTATTGTTTCGAAGGGCACACGTCTAAAGGGCTTGGTACGAGGATGTGTTCACAATAGGAAGGGTCGCCATCGGCACCAAGAAACATGCCGGAGGAACCACGATAACCTTTAGCGAGAAGGATGAAGAGGGCATCCTCCACTCCCACGACGATGCATTGGTGGTTACTATGCAGATTGCCAACTTTACCACTTGGAGAGTCCTAATCGACAATGGAAGTTCAAGAGACATTCTATTTTAAATCCTCTGTTGGGATGGGGTCAGCTCGGACTGATTGTGCCCAGCCCTGATGCTACTCAAGGGTTTCACAGGTGACATCGTTCAGCCAATGGGAGCCATCACCTTGTATGTCCTGGCCCAGAAGGCCCCCAGGACTTTGATCATGATGGCCAACTTCCTAGTAGTCAAATGATTACGTTTAAAGAATAACGCGATAGTTGTAGCATAACTTTGGGGTGTCAATTTCACATAAAGACAAATTAAAAAAATAGTAGAAGGAACAAAAAAACTAAAAAAAAAATATTAAATGATTAATGGAGAACAAATATTAATTTTAAATGTAAATTAAAGTGAAGCAAAGTGACTAACGGAAAAGTACTCAAATTTGACAAATAGTAAAGCATCCTGAATCCCTTGCACAAATCCGGTATTTTAATTATTTTTAATTCATTGAATAACTAAATTGGGACCTCAATTCCCAAAATTCTCAATTGGAATGTATAAAATTATAAACAAAAATTAAACCAAATGTAACCCTTTGAAAAATCATTTATTACTTCCCATATTGTTCTTATTCCTAAAATGGACAAGCCTACATGTTTTGATAAATTCCGGCCTATTAGCCTATGCTCGGTGATCTATAAGATTTGCACCAAAATTTTAGTGGGTCGGATGACTAATTTACTTTCTAAGATGATATCTCAGGAACAAGGGGCTTTCATTTCTGGTCGGAGCATTTTTTAAAACATTAGCTTGACCCAAGAGATGGTCCACTCTCTTCATAAACCTACTAATGGTGGTAATATTATGGTAAAGCTTGATATGGCCAAGGCTTATGATAGAGTGGATTGGGATTTCCTTCTTCATGTTTTGGCTACTTTTGGTTTTTCTCCTCAGGTTTGTGCTTTGATCAAGGAATGTATCTCTACTCCTTCGTATTGTGTCATGATGAATGGCACTCCCATGGATTTCTTTAAAGGCGATCGAGGTTTGAGACAAGGAGACCCTCTTTTGCCCTATTTGTTTATCATTATGTAAGAGGTACTCTCTCGTCTCCTCAAGAAATCCTTTGAGTCAGGTCAAATTGGTCATTTTACTCAAGCTAGAGGCACTCCCCTTATATCCCACCTCATGTATGCTGATGACATAATTATTTTTGCTAACGGTGGGATGAGATCTATTAGAGGCTTGATGAAGATTTTGACCCTTTATGAAACTTGGTCTTGCCAAGCTCTTAATAAGGACCAGAGTGCCATTTATTTTTTCAAAAATATTTTGATCTCCAGGAAACGCTCTATCTTACACTTTACTGGTTTCTCGGAAGGGTCCTTTCCCTTTAAGTACTTGGGTGTTCCTATTGTGGTAGGTAAACTAAAGGCTTCTGATTTTAGTGAGCTTATGGGAAAAATTCAAAAGAAAATTACAGGTTGGAAAATGAAATTGCCCTCAGCTGGTGGTAGAACCATTCTTCTTCGTCACGTCCTTTCGAGTATGGCCACTCACCTTCTAGCTGTGTTACAGGTTCCTAAGATCGTTCTTAAGGCTTTAAATAAGCTTTTGAGTTCTTTCTTTCGGGTAGAATCTCATGGTAAAGGTAAAAGAAAATGGATCTCTTGGAATTATATTTGTAAACCTACGGAAGTAGGGGGTTTGGGTATCAAGGATTTTAGGGATATTCAAAAGGATTTACACTGGAAATTGGCTTGGCGCCTCATTAAGGGCCAGTCTTTGTGGGCCGATTTTTTCAAAGGTATGTATGCTAGGGGCACCCATTTATCCCTTGTGGCCCCTACAAAGGGGACTCGTTTATGGAAATATGTGGCTAGTAATAATCATGAGGTTTTAAATAATTCTAAATGGAGTATTAGAGATGTGAATATTTCTTTTTGGTATATAAATGGGCAGAGGGTGATCCCCTTTGTAGTCTTTATCCGGTGATTGATAATCCTTTATTGAAAATTAAAGAATGTCGTCTTGGCAATGAGTGGGATAATTCTCTCTTGGATTGGCTAATGGGTCAACAAAAAGCCAACGAACTGTATTAGTTCTTGGCTAGAAGAAAAGAGGGTGAGGATGTTTTAATCTGGTTGAAGGATGATGCTGGGAAGTTTAGTACTAAAAGTGCTTGGGATTCTATCAGGGTTCATGTACCTCCTCTACCTTGGGCTCATTGGATTTGGCATACTAATATTCCTAAGAAGATTTCTATTATGATGTGGAAGGCGTATTATAACTGTCTGAGTGTTGATGATCAGATTAAAAGAGTTGGGATACCAACGATTTCTAGATGTAATTGTTGTTCTCAGGGCCATAAAGAGGACCTTAATCATGTTCTTTGCTCTGGTGATATCGTTAGACAAATTTGGCGTATAGCTGCCCTCAATCTAGGTGTACATATGAGCGTCTTTCAAACTTGGAAAGAGCAAATCAATTTTTGGTTTCGACGTGCTGGTAAATCTTCCCAATTGAGAATTATTTTTGACATTCTTCCTTCTATTATCTCTTGGAAACTTTGGGATCGGCATTGCAAAGCTAGATTTGATGCCAAGGATGATTGGCATGTTATTAAACTTTGGCTCCACTAGATTATGACTTTGTTCTTGAAATCTTCCAGGATTTCTAATAAGGATATGGATATTTTAAATCGTTTGAATATTCATATTTTACTTCCTAGACCTAAAAAGGTTCATGTGGTGAGGTGGTTTCGCCCTCAACAGGGGTGTGTCAAGCTTAATATTGACGGTAGTAGTTTAAGTAATCCTGGTCCGGCTAGAGCAGAAGGAGTTATTCGTGATGAAGATGGTAAATTACTTAGGGTTTATTCTATGTTTTTGGGTCAGGGTTCCAATAATTTTGCGGAGATGAGAAGTCTATTGGAAGGGATTCGTTGTTGTCATAATCTTGAATTTTACCGCATAGAGATTGAGTCTGATTCTCAACCTCTTGTAAATTGGATTACTAAAGGGAACTGTAATATTTGATATTTAGAAGATTTCTTGGATGAACTTCATGGCCATCTTTCTAGTATGGAGTATATGATGAAACATGTTTTTCGAGAAGGAAATGTTGTGGCTGATTTTCTTGCCAAGCAGGGAGCTGGGGGTTCTAACGTGGATTGGTTTGATACTCATGATCTTTTGCCCAGCAAGCTTCGGGGCCTTCTTCGCATGGACAGATTTGGTCTTCCTTATCTGCGAACTATGTAGCGCTATCCCAGGTATGTCTTTTTTTTAGCTCTAATTGATTTACCCTTTGGTTTTTTTATACTTTTTCTTGCAGGTACTTGTTAGTGACTCTCTTGGGGTAGTGTTTTGGTCTGTCCTGTATTGTTTACTTATTGTTTGGTTGTTATAGTTTTTTGATGCCTGGGTTTTGGTCTTATTATGTATTTGTAACCCCCAAGTGTTGGGTTGTAACCACGGTTTTCCTCCACCAAAAGTGAGGACAATTAATAAAATTGGAGTACCGTCATCTTTTTAAATATATATATATATATATGTTAGCATTTTTTCTTTTTCCTCTAATTTGTTTCTATATGATCAGCTTGGGTGGTATATATTGCATGTCTATAACCCGAAAAAAAAAAAACATCCTGGGTTGTCGCATGTTAAAGTTGATAAATGCCATGTAATTTTGTCGGTTACAATATCAAGTGTTTTTTAAATTAGATAACTTATTTTCTGATAAGGGGATACTTACCATTGTTAAGATTAATGAAATTTTGATGATGGCAAATATTTTACGAATTTAAAAGCTATTAATTTTTCTATAAAAGAAAATTCAAAATAACGTAAACAGATATAAGTTTTAAAAATATAAAACTAAAATATTTAATATACTAATTAATTTTCTAGACTTTTCTATTAGTGGCGCATTCATGAGTAAGCTTTCTAGGTCACTCACTTTATATTTATGTTGACAAGCTCGACTAATTCAAAACCTATCAAATTAAAAAGGTTTCATGCCCAAACATCATATAATTCTGTTGTATTTTAATTAATTGTTAAGTTGCTTTAAAAAAATAAAGCTCAAATTCCATATGTTTTAAATATTTATTTATTTTTTATTTTTTTTAATAATTTTTTATACAGTTTTAAATATTTTTAAAAAATAAAAAAAGATATTAATTCACTAATATTTACATTTTTACCTATTAAGGAAAAAAAATTAAAAATTCAATCCATCATTTTTATTCAAACAAAAACTTAAAAAGAATTCATTCTCCAAAAAGTGAAGAAAAATCGTCAGCAGACAATAATATTAACTGTAACGTAACTGTACCGATCAAATATTCAACGAAGGAACAACGAATATAAACTAAAGTTTGTTTCTTTTACACATCCATATTCATATAAAACTACAAAACCCATAATTTCAAGTATTTAATTACACAATTAACTCCAAACTTCTTCTTTCCCCCCCTCTAAGCAACTCCATACCAAGCTTTTAATCCTATGCCTATAATGAAGAGATAAAACATATCTTTTGTTTTTTCACAAAATCAAACTCTTTTTGATTTTTTTTCACAAAATCAACTGAATTTAGTGTGTCCTATAGATCCTATCCCTTTCAAATTCCTTAGAATTAAGAAACAAATATTTATACCGATGGCCTACTTAATGGGGGGGGCTTTTGGTTAATGGGCACCGCGGTTGATCATCTCCATGTATTGATTCAAAGACTCCTGCCTCTGCAACCTCATTTCCTCGTTGAATTTATTGATAAACGCCTCCACTCGCCGGTTCAGCTCGTCCTGACTCAAAGATGGCTCTTTCCGCAGCTTAGAGTTGGAGCTTCCCGGCGATGGCCTCTGCTGCAGGTTGGTCCGGTCCTTGAACGTCTCCGATTTCTTCACCGGGGATGGGTCTTCTACGGAGTCGATCTGACGACGGCCGTGGTTCTCCCACGTGTCGCACTTCGTCATGTGCCTGCTCAGCGGCATCGCACGCCCTTCCGTTATCGCCTTCCACGTGTTCTCCATCGTCTCGTGCCGTTTGAGCTTCGCCACCCTTAACGCTCTCCCACTTCCACCTGAAAGATATTTCCTACTTAAAATGACCACTCTGCCCTTTCAAATCTAACCGTTACTGTAGTACTGGGCTAAATAAATTCCAATTGAATAAAGAAAAAACTAAATAATAATACTAATTACCTTTGGGACTGGCTTTAACCGGTTTCCGGTGACCGAACCTCGCAGAAACAAGAGGTTTCTCCGACGGGGAAAAATACTCCGTCAACTGTGTCTCCGAAGGGTATAGTCTCTTCGTCTGGTTCCCCGCGGACTGCCAGCCCAGAGCCTCTTCATCGTCATCATCATCATCCTCCACCTCCGCCTCCACATAGCCATTCATCACCAGCACAGCATTCGTCACCTCGGAAACCTCGTCCGTAGCCTCTTCTCTCTTCTGCTGGTGCGTCGCATCCGTCATGTGATAAACGCTTAACTCCGACAAGATCTCCTCCGTAGGCGTACGTCGTGGTGGTGGATCATCGTCTGGGACTTGTCGCTCGGAGCCGTCGTGGTGGTGGTTGTGGTGGAACCGTGAAGTGGCAGCGATGCCTATGATGATGCCGTTGACGATGAAGAAGAGGTAGGGGGGCTTGAGCCAGGAGAGAAGCGATGCCCAGATGAGAGGCAAGTGAGACGCAGAGAACTCCGAGGCCAATGGCACAGAGAGCATCAAAGCCAAACCCACTAACACCACGCCCGTCGAAACGAGCAGTGTTTTCGGAGCCAGAATCCACGCCATTTGTCAGAAAGACACTGTCACTGTGTGTGTGTGTGTGTGTGTGTGTGTGTGTGTGTGTGTGTGTGATACCAATGGGTGGTGTGGATGAACGAGGGAACGAGGTGTACGGGAGATTTATAGAGATGGCAGGGGAGCAGGGACGCGGTTTGTGCTAGAACTTGAGTCGTTGGATCAAAAGGGTAGAAGGAATCAACGGTCGGAATGTGCGTAAGGGCATGGCACGTGTGAGGGTTGGGGCTCCTCTTGTCGGAGCTTCTGCCTTCTTCCATGCTGCTTTTAGGAATATACGTGGTGGCCCACGTAATAAAATCGACTAGCGTGATTGTGATAAAGCGATAAAACAATAATGATTAATATTTTTTAAAATAATGTTGGGAGCTTTATTTTTTTAATTTTGCTGGAGGAAAAAAAACAAGAAAAAAGAAAAGAAAAGTGGGCCATTGCTAATTGTAATGTAAATTAACTTTGAGTAATCTTAGCTTGCAGGACAAGTGGCAAATCCTATTCGTAATTTGGTGCGTGAAGAATACCGTAAAGAGTACCCTTTATGTTGTTAACAAATCAAGTTTTGTCATGTTAACAATATAAATGATATATTTTCCGTACTAACTTACAAATAGAAAAACTCATCAAATATATAATAAGAATTATATAATTTATATGGATTTAAGTTATATCTTTCTTCTTCTTCTTCTCTCTTATTTATTTATTTATTATAATTATTATTATTTTTTACATTAAATTTTTTTAAGGAAATACTCTATCTACAAATAGGTTACAAAAATGTAATTTCATAAACTGACGTGGTTTAATGTAATTCGTTAGATTGTAAAATTACCTTTATTGTAAAACAGATCTAACGGATCAGATGAAATCATATTAATTTGTAAAATTATTTTGTGTAATTACTTTGTAGATGTAGCAGTTCTCATGTTTTTAATATAATAGAGTTAAATATAAGAGAAATGATACTTATTCTCATGATTTTGTTCTTTTAAGTTATTGTTAAGATATTTTAATTTTTTTTCTTAACGGTTAAGAAAATAACTATTTGTGAAGTGGTTTATTTTTTTAAAATGTTTAAAAAATCTTACTAAGAAATAAATCAAATTCGAGTTGATTTTATATTAATAGATTTGCTACATATAAATCGGTGGGTTACCATACTTATAGTGTGACTCATTTTAAATTTTAAAAAGACTAAAACATCAATCACATTTTAGCATAACTAATGTGGAAAAGCGACACGTGTTGGATGCGTTAAGAAATGGTGTGTTAATTAAATAGAATTACTCTTATACTAATTAAGTTTAAATTATTCATGACCGATAATTATATCAGATTTTTTTTTATTGTCACATAAAAAACCAAATTATAAGTATTATTGGCTAACTAGTTTCATAACATTATAATTAAATGATAATCATGATTTCCCAAAAAAACAAAACTACCTCGCTCGCTGAATATTGTCACAATATTCGATATTCTTTATTCTGGTAGGCCAACGAGATCGAGATTCGAGAGCTTAATTTCTTTATATCAAATGGGTATGAAGTCTTTGCTGTGAATGAAAAGAGAAGGTGCTTTTACAGGTAAATTAATCTCAACAATATCAAAAGGTACGTGGCTTTAGGTGCCAGCTGCATGCAACGTCATTAATTGATTTGAATAATTCGATATTATATAATTTGAAATCTCAACGGTCGTATGATATAATTCGAATGTTCGGATATTGCAACTAGAAGAAGAAGACGAAATATAAAAGATAATGAAGTGCCCCATGCACCCGCCCGCCTGTCCAATGGCTGCGGCCCTACAGCGCGCTGGCTCTCTGGGTAGCATTAATGCATGCATGTGTGCTGTGCCCGACATCTTCGGGGACGCACTTAGCCCCGATGACCGCCCATGCATATATGTGTAGTACTTGTCATCATCATATTGCATGCCTTTCACTTTGCTTGTTGATTTAAAGTACACCTTCAATTCTTCTTTCTCGTAATCATTAAAATTAAAGTTGGTCATGTACGTGTACGTCTAGCAGCCTCTATATATATACAATATGCCCCACCCCCCACCAAAATTTAAAATTATATTTCAAAACTAATTCATAAGAATCTAATCATTCCAAACAACATTGATTATGCATGCATGGCAGCACATATATATTATATATATATATAGAGAGAGAGAGAGAGCATGGATCCGATCGATCCTACGACCTACAAGAGACGATCGACCGATCAACAGTTGTACGTACGTAAAATGATATATCACATTCAATGAATTAAAATGCAATAAATATATTAATTAATATTCATCTTACATCGAGCTGCCCGCAGAAGATGATTTTCTCAGGGATTGACGCGTGGCCATTTTTGATTAATCAATGGACTACTAAAGTCAACTGATCATTAATTAGTAGTATACATATACATGTATGTACGTACATGATATTGATCTATCTAGCTTGTTTTTAAATAGATTGATGTAACTACCAACAAACGTATTAGCATGGTTATAAAAAATTTGATGTTATGATGATATATGATTCAGTTTTTTAAATAAAAAATTTGAATTCAAAAACTTCTATCATATAAAAAAAAGTATATACATAATCTTATATTTATATTACTTGTATGTATATCATCGTCGTACGTACGTACATACTCCCCACATCCAGCAAAAAAACAAATAATAATATTAATGTCTTATATATTACATATATATATAAAAGTTACATGACACGAACATCCGACAATATGGTAGGATGCATACTAATGATCGTGACACATGACATGCACAACCCCATCCAAACTCTGAGCATGCTTTGGACGGTGTCAAAATTTTACTGTGGGATCATCAGCGCCATATGATTGCGACGCACCCTGTAATCTGCATATCCCACCGCTAGCTAGCTAACTCCAAATGGATTGAGATATTTCTAAATATAGAGACATTTCTAAAAAAGATTCTGCGCGCACCCTGATGACCTTTAATAATTTGTGTATGTGGACTAGTATATATGGGACAAATGGTCCGTCATTTGAAATATCATGATTGAATGGATCACAACTACTACGAGAACAAGATAAATAAAAAATAAAAAGATTGACCCTGCTTATTTTTATTTTTCCTTCATCGATATATTATTTTTAATTTTTTTTTCATATATTATTTTTAAAAAGGGTCTTTATGCATGATCTCTAGCTACTCATCGAGTACCGTAGTACTTCAGGTATATATATGTTGGTGGAAGTATCTGAATATTTTTTATGTATGTAGTAAAGTATATTAACATTAATATAGTTTCTAAGACTTGAAGAATAGCATAGCAACTAAATAATGAACATAAATAATAATAATAATAATAAGTATCACTTGACATTCATATATGTGTTTGATCTTAATTAATTAATTATAACTTAGGTTGTTTAGATAGTGAGACGAGATCATGAAATGGTTTTAGATGAAAGTTGAATAAAATATTTTTAGAATATTATTTTTTAATATTATTATTATTTTGAGATTTGAAAATTGAATTGAAATTTGAAAAAGTTGAATTATTTATTATATTTTGTGTGAGAATTTGAAAAGGTTGTAATGATGAAATAAGATTAGATGAGAATACTATTTCTTAATCTAAACTGCCTCTAATGATCTCTTCATGTAAAGATTAATTAATGGATGATGATTTCGTTACAATATTTACTAATAAGTTGGACTTTCATTAATTTGATGATTATTGGCTTTTGTGCTGCATCGGTTGTTTAACAAAACTTAAACTATCTCATCTTATTTCATCTCAACTTATCATTATAATTTTTTTCAAATCTTTATACAAAATATAATAAACAATTCAACTTTTTCAAATCCTTAAACAAAACTAATATTAAAAAATTATATTATAACAAGATTTTATTTATTATTATTCAAAACATCTTATTTCATCTCATCTGAACTATGTAATTAAACTTCTTAATACGTAGGAATTAGCTAAACTAGATCTAATTCATTACTATTTTCCATATAAAGGCTAATTCCTCTGTTGAACAATGCAAATATATAAATGGCAAGTGCCTAATCGAATTGATCGGGTCACTGAGAGTCTGAGAACAAGGTTTAAGGGTTAAACCGACATGTTTTTTTGGAAAATCCGTAAATACTTCCGCTATTAAATTAGAAAGTTGTGATAAGGGACACTCAATTTTCCGTGACGGTAATGTAAGCAATCATCTTCTGAGTAGTGAAAAGATGAACCTTGATTATATATTAATCCAAAGAGTTACGTAATATAAAGAGATTGATTTACTTCAACAGAAAAGGGGATCCTACATGAGCCTCACCCAAGTTTGGCTCTATATGCGATCGAGCTCGCTCATAAAGGCTCAAACCGTTTGATTTGTATTTTGTTCTCCGTTCATGCATTTAAGCAAGTAGGTGTTGGGCATTAAAACCCACCCAAAAAAAAAACCCGTTATCCAAGTACGCGTTATATATATTATCCATCACAACAAGAAAATTAAGGTAGTCGTCGACGTACGAAACCGAACCCAAACATTGAATTGTCGTCAGTTGGGGTGGCAAAATATAATATTAAGTGGATAATGTTTAATTAGCTAAGCCAGACCCACCACAATAATATATCCAAGGATCGATAGGCTCCATGTCTTAACTACCATGTCTACCTGTCCATTTTCGATTGGTCTAGATCCTGTTTGTCTACAAAAGGTACCCGGATTTTTCGTTGCAATTTACAGAAAAAAAGCAAAAGGTCTTCATAAAAGAATGTTATTTGATTTGGTCACTTCCTGGAATTTAACCCCTTGAAAGTGATTTACGCATAACTCCGTTAACTTAATTTCTATACCCTTGCTCGTTAAGAAACTACTTAGTATAGTTAGAGACAGAAATAAATCTACAAATTGATATGACTTTATATGATCTAAGTTTTATATAATCTAACATACCATGTCAAACGATTTTAATTTGTTGATTTAGTTTTGTGAAATCTCCAATTTGAGTCTAAAATATTTCTCATTATATATATAGAAGTTTGCCAAATCATTAAATTAATATTAATGTGTAGGGAATTTAGATTAAGAGGAATATATAATAAATAAAGAGCTTTTAATAAAATGCATAAAAATGTAAAATCTCCGTCTATTTCTTAAATATAGGCCGTAGATTTCTCTGGGAATTTAACGATCGATGACATGTTCTAATTTAGTCGAGAACCGCGTGGAGGAGCTACAGGAAAAGACGAAAACACGGTTAGTAACAGTTCTAATTTTTTATTTTTGGAGTCAAGAGTATTTAGTAATAACGAAGATCGAAGCCCTCCAAAGTAATAAGATGCGGTTTGTGGAGGGAGGGTCAGGGTGGCCCCTCAGGAAGAAATCAAAAGTAAATAACGAAATCCAAAGACGTTTTGTAGCACCGCCCATTTCTCAGGCGACCGCCATATGAGAAAACTTGAATGGGAGGGTCTATAAATTTATATATATATAAATCGACCTGTAAAAGAAGGTTACTTATTATGAGTGTTTGAAGTTTGAACTCTCTAAGCAGTCGTCAAGAATAATAGTAAACTAGCTGTCAGGATCTTTTAAAAATAAAAAAATAAAAAAAAGATTTATATATAGTTTTGTTTTGAGTTCTTATGCGTCCGTCTACACATAATATATATTTACAAAACCAAATTATAATACGCGTACGTATCATTAATTGTTTCAGTTTTTGAGCAACATATCAAGCATTTCTGAACACTTTATAATGAACTCTCGAGCATGAGCTACGAATATGACACTGACAAATAGTAGTGTCACGTCAGTATGTAACTCTCACTTTTGTAGCAGGTTTGTGAAGACGGAACATTTTTATTTTGTTTTTCATTCGAATTTTGGAAAACTTCACAATGGGTGAAAATCGATCAAAACTTGGTATTTTGAAACTATTAATAATTGATCATCTTGTAGCATGTATAAATTATAACATGTTTAGATTTGATTCTTGAAAATAGTTAAAACCTGAAACAGGCGGGTTTATACTCGACCCGACCCAAAACACTTCTAGCTGAGGAGTCAATCTGATTAGATCCGATCCAGTCAAAATAAAAACTGGGTTGAACCCGTATGACTCGACCAGGTCTTTCATCGTGGAATAGGAAGCCAAACGATAGAAGAGAGGGAACTTGATGGAAGCGTCCGAACTTGATGACGAATCCAAGGAACCAGAATAAAGATGTTGCCACGCTAGTTCATGTAACTCTGATGTAGCACTGAGAGCTTCATTGGCTCTAACTCTCACTCTCTTCTCTCTTTGGTTGTCTCTGCGTGTGGTCTATTAGAGAGAGAGAGAGAGAGAGTTCAATCGGAAGTTTCTTGGGGTTTCCGTAACCAGATGCCTCCAAAACCCACTACCACAATACCGTCTTCCTTCTTCTCACCAGGCACCCCCCTGAAGATTAGCTTACATGATGCGGATTAGTGGGCTCCTAGTTCCGTTGGCAGTCTTCAGTTCCTAGTTTAACTAGCAGATCTCGAAATTCATTGATTGAGGAGGGAGAGAGACACACACAAAGAGGAAGAATCATCGAGATAGATTCTTTTTGGGAGAAAGTTGCTTGGAGACCTCGACCCCTCTGAGCTGCTCTGCGAGACCCTTCACGTCTTGAACCTCCCAAGGTTGAATCTAGCAACCGTACATGTTATTCCAACAGCAAAACATCATAAATCCAATTCGCAAAATGTTTAAGGCTCTCTAAAAGAAAGTTGCATGTTTGTTCCCAACATCAGACTCAATCCATGGAAAGTTGTATAAGGCTTAGAGACCATCACTCGTAACTAAGCATGAATATCTGTGTTTTAGAATTTGGGCAACTAGGGTTGGAGAACTAAAGATGAGAACGGTTTTATATACGGATGGGTTGAAATAAAAATACAAACTCGTTAACTAGTCTAGATAACCTGACAAAATGTAGGCTGGGCCGGACCACTTTAAACGGGTCCATATCGGATTGACTGGATGTATGCACAACCCTACCTAAAATGATGTCATTTGCGTGTCACATGTTGCTAAAATGAGTTGCTAAAATATCCTATCTTCTCTTATATTATGTGAGTAATTTTATTCATCATCTCAATTCACATCATCTTTTTATCATCTCATAATGTGGCATTAGATAATTGAAGACTATATATTATATTTAAAATTGAATATAAGAGAGTGATGAATAGAATCCCACATCGTCTGATTGAATAAAAAGAGAAATTCTTACAATTAATAGAAAGATTTAAAAATACTCTAATTAAAAACTTGACTAATTCTTTTAAAATATAAATCTCAACATGATATGAATTTTGCTTGAATCCTTACATATATTTGACATAAAATAATATCTGAAACCTAAATTAATATCTAGATTCTAAGCCCAAACAAATCTTTAGTTGCATACGTATGATGTCAATCTAAAAGAGACTTGGTCAAGAAGTCATGATGCGTATGTTGATTTAAGAAGGCCTATAATCTCGGAACTGTTCAACTAACTTGGTTTATATAGTAGCTATTATTATTAATTTTCTTTAAAGTTGTCGAGGTTGTTGTGCACTTTAGACTAAATTTGCTAACACATGGGCAGAGGGTGGGCCTGGACCGCCTACTCTAATTATAGTACACATTCTAAACAGGTCGAGGTTATCCTGTCTCTCCACCCTCTTTCAAACAAAAACAAAGACCCAGTCCATGCATCAAGCTCACGTGTTCATCATCAAAGGGCGCCAAGTACTACGTGCGTATGGGTTTATCTCCAATAATTATATTAAATTCAGGACTAATTATTATATAAAGCGGAGTCTAGATTCATAAATAAATTTAATGGTATTCTTATATCTCTTTTACTATTATTTTATTATTAATTTTTTTTTTATTTTTCTTTTGCAATCTAGATTAAAAATCTTGAATATGATTTTTTTATATAATTTTAAAATCATATAAATTAATTCAAGATATATTTAATTTTATAAAGATTTACTCAAAAAGCAAAAGAAGGTTAATTTTTATAAAATTAAATTTATTTTTAATTAAATTACATGATTACGTTAGTTGATTGAGTTTATTTTCTTTTAAATTAGATAAGAAGATCATGTTTTAAAATTTTTAATTAAATCCAAAAAGAAAAAAAGAGAACTAACTGATAAAATCAATAATAAAAGAGGTATACATCATCCTAAATAAATATAAGGCGGACGTTTGTGGTGATTAGAGAGATGAGGAGAGAAATGGTCGGTACAAGATAGAGTTGACCATAAAGTCTTTGAACCTAGGATACACGAAAACTCATATGACTTGCTGTGTAATTGCCACAAATAGGGAACGACAACTGACCAATGAACGCAAGGTTGGTCAAAGTGACATGAATTTTCAATTATGTTGCATATATAAAGTCTTTAAAAAAATAAATAATATTTATAGTTTTAGGGTGGAAAATAGATAAATATGAAATTTATATTAAAAAAATTTAATTTTTTAATAATAAAATTTACTCTTTTTCAAATAGAGTGCAAGAAGCTTGCAAACCTCATGACTCTATTTAGAATTACTATATATTTATAAAAATATAAAAAATAAAATCTATCTCAAACAGTCTAATTACGTAAAGAAAATAGAAATATTCTAATTTCAAACTGGTACGTAGGACACATATTCTATACTTATGATGAGACAAGATTTGATCTGTAATAAAAATATTTATAAATTTAAATCTTGCAAATTAAATTATATATAGAAATTGTATTTTGTTACCAACTTATGAATAGAAATTGTATTAGAAATAGAAATGAAACCAACTAACTAATCAAAGTAAATTTTAAAAAACACTTCCTGTCGTGGATAGAAGAGTGAAGAAAACTTGTCAAAACTTATCAGTTATCGGCGTCGCCCGACCGCACAAATCCGATAAGGGTCGGTTTGGCTTAAGTTACTGTTGGGATTGGTCGAAGGCTAATTAGTTAGATTAAAAAAAATAGAAAGAAAGAGATAAATAGAATATAATGGTGATTGCTTAGCTGTAGCAGAGTCGGTTTGAGTGAAGGGATTAGTGAATTTACACAGTGTTGACACATATAATAAAAGTCCCAACGCCAACGGCGTAGAACACGACGGGGTTAAGCTATTTCCTCCCCACTTCTTGGTCCAAGTCTACACCGTCCAATTCTCAACTGAATGCCAATTGTCGAGCCCTCAACCGTTGATCTTATCAGTTGTTTTTGTTATTTTGTCGGAAGATTCCCTGTACATACAGTAGGATGAGGCTGTATATGCATGGTTACATCGATCGACAGGTAATTTCTGAGTTATTTCTTTTTGATGTTGCCGTTGTTTTTGTTTGGACTTTACTTTTCTCTTTATCTTCTCTTTTAATACCTTTTGGCTTTTTCCCCAAATATTTGGATGGCATAGAACTGATCTAGTATGGAGCTTCATACCTTATCTTTAGTGAACATGATGGAAAGCTTTTATTCTTTACCTCTTCAGTCCGTCATAGTAATGTCGATTGGTTGGGAAATTGATTGATTTGACCATCATCGGACCAGCCCGATTCGGTACGAACCGGACCGCTATAAAACGTTACTATTATATTAGCTGGTTGTAAAATGAGTTATAAAATTATTACAAGAGAGTCTTTGACTCGTTATTGTATCAATGAGACACCAAATTAAAGGGATTTTTCTGTCATTAACTAGCACCTTAGTTTTGCAATTTGTGAATCAAATTGGGCAGCCTTATCCCCAAAATGAGCAAATCTATTGGGAAATTAAAGCTTTATGCTTATTCTCCTGTGGGTATATTACTAGCGTCAATCCATCAAAGCAGAAATCAAAAGATAAAACTTATATTACTCAAATAAGACGAATCAACTTTGTTATGCCAGCAAATTGCTGATACAAATGAATCGTTGGGAAAGAGACTGCTTCAAATGCTTCTCTCTAATTTAGTTATTTCTGTTAACCACATTTTTTCAGTCCCTGTTTCATAAACATGATCCCTTTGCATTAATGATGAGAAATCATGATCTTTTGCTGGTTGAGTTGGGAGTGACTGATGGTACCAACGATAGTGAGGGAGGTCCACTTGCTCTTATTCTTGTAACAAATAGTTTCTGCAACAGAGATCGTGAAGGTAATGTAAGGTATGCCTGGTGTTCTTAGACTGGGTATAACAATCACAGTTGATGTTCCTTACAATGAAGTTAACTAAGACAAAGCTTTCGCATGCAACTCATATTGACCAAAAACGGTGTATTCTGCATTGTGTTTCTAATCTAAAAACAACCAAGGTATCTAAATCTAAACATGGATGTGGCAGTGTATGCACCCGAGCATGTGTGTGAATCTCTGAAATTTTTCTAAAGAGTTTTGCTACATACAAGTCAGTGTGTTAACACACCACAAGTTGTGGTACCCATACAACTTTAAAAGAACTGAAACACCAATCATTTTTTAAAATAACTGATGTGGAAGACTTTTATATCAGCGTTTTGTTGTTTGTGTTAAAAATGAGGCTTGTAAATAGATTTTCACATTTGTGTTGGGGTTTCCTAACAGAGAGAGGAAAAAAACAAGGTAAATGATGGAGTTCTTATCTGTTAAAAAAATTGATGCAAGGTTTATATGAGCCAAACCTGCACATATTTTTGTGGATCAGCCCCAGGCATCGTCATTCCAGGAACTTGATGGTCTGTGCTTCCCCAATTCTGATCAGGTATGAGAGTAACATTGGAGCCAGGTTGATGTACAATGGCAGGTGACATTTGGGATCTGCCACTAGACTTTGCCGAAGCACCCATAAGAAATGACTTTTGGGCTAGCATTGGCAGTTGTTGATGGATAGAGAATGGTGGCACCATATTTGACTGCATGAAATCCAGATTTGACGTTATTAGAAATTTAGAAGGATATAGACCTTCTTAAGGTGCACAAACAACCAAAGATATAAACATCCATGAAATCCAGACCAGAAGGTTTACTTGAAATTTAATACTGAATCCACTTAATTCAGGAACTATACGAAAAGAAAACACCCATGCTCCAAAACAAGACTTAAATAAGTAGGGTTATCATTCTCACCCAAGCAAGTTTCATGCTGAAGACTTCTAATTATTTAAATCATGTCTGTAGAAGCAATATGGATCCTGCCCAAAACTGTCTGTCAATATCTACTATAGTTTTAAAAAATAAAATTTAATTGCATCTCACATGGATACTCAAGTATTGAAATTAGCAGTGCAAAAGTTTAATGACAAAAAAATACATTATATGGGTGTCACATAAATTCATTGTATGGACACTCCTTAAATATGAAATATTTCAACAAGATTGAAACCAACTTGGGGAGGAGAAAATAGAAATATAACATAACAGTTCTTTTCAGACAAAAATACAACAATTTGTTTTCCATTAGCATTTTATCTTCAAGTTAATAGCTCATCGAGGCATTCATCCATACTCCAAATCATATACACTATGGAGAGGAACAACAAAAATTCAAGTATAGGAGTTTGAAACGTCCCTCCAAACTCATGTTACTCATAAGATTGCTTTCACTATGCCGAAAAGGGGTAAACCATTAGCAATAGTTGGTCCCTCAAAACTAGGGTCCTAGGAGGGGATATGGATATAACTCTAACCTTCAAAATTTTAGCAAAATTTCTTTTCAATTAAAAAATTTTCATTTTACAAATAAGCTTTCTGAATCCCACTGGTTTTCTATGCTGATGGGCTTTACACTGCGGCTAAAATGAAATTTTCAGTACACAACACATCGACACAATAATACCCAGAGAATAATGCAGAAAATAGCATATGGGTCCACTGCCAAGAAGATGGTAATAACAATAACAACAAATATGTATGAGTTAACAAGTAAAGCAAAATAAGATCACTTTCCTCTTGATCTAATCTATTTTTCTCCATTCCAATGGAGAAGAGGAAAAAACCAATACATACCTGGTAGGATAGATCAACATCTACTGGAACACTGCCTTTTGATGTAATTATCCTGTTATATGTTCTGGGTGGATGAGCATATTTCCTCTTCTCAGATGAGTGCTCAGTATTTTTTGTGTAGCCATGCCAACAACTACTTCCAGGTCCTGGTCTGTAAATTGAACCATTTGTTTCCCTCACCGTTGACGATGATTTTTCTTTTGCATCCCTAGGAACCCATCTTTTCTCTTGATACCTAGCAAATTCAGCATTCTTAATCCTCACACCACATTATACTAAAGATAATTACAAAATAATGAGGCTGTGCCTAGCAAAACAATAACAGTTAAGAGCAACAATGTTGTCAAGTCATACTTGGCACGAATGAACTTTTCAATTCCAACTCTGTTATAATTAGGGGGCAACTCTGCTTCCCAATGGCTATTTGATTTCTCATTCCCCATAGCTGTTACCAGTAAAAAACAAAATGACTTTCAGCACACTGCATTTAAACTTGTGAGTTAATTGAAACCAACTAAAAATTATGCAAAGCGGAAAAATATGTAATGATTACATTGGATAAATGCAACCTGCCCTGGAAGCCATGTGTCCAAAGTTGTAGATCTAACCTGAATCAAAATTGTATAGAATATGTACAGACGTGTTACACAGACAAGTTCACCTATTACTGCAATGAGTTGTGCATTAAGGATAAAGCTTGTTCCGTTTTTTGGAAAGTTCCGTATTGAGGAAATAGAAGCAATTAGCAAAATAATTGAAAGAAAATCATTTACAACCTTTGATATATGCACTCCAAGGGATCTGTGGATCCCTGAACATTGCATGCATATGAAGATTCCAAGATTCACACTGGCCCATCGTGGGAGCCTGCATTACAAGAAGGGTTTTATTACAAATTCGAGCCACTCAAGTTATACAAGTAACTCTGCAGCAATTCCATTTTAGTTATTTATTTATTTCTTCTTCTTCCTCTCTCTCATTTTCTCTCCCTCCCTTCCTCTCTCCCCTCTCTCTAATAATTATCTAGTGTTGTGTCACTCATGAAACAACCGTCCAAATTATTCCTGCATACCTACCTGCGTTTGCAGTCAGCACATTCTCTGTTTTCTGGTAATTTAAGAAGACCCTCCAATATCTGTCAATCAGGACATGAAGTAAAATAAAGTTCATTACAGATCAAAAAGGTAGACCAAACTAGAACATTGATCATCGAAACATTCTTTTTCAAATACACCATTCAATACATGGATAGGAAGATAAAGCATTGCATGCAAGGGCATCACATAAGGAGCTGAACAATGTGAGCTGGCCAGATGATTGGAAAGTTTCACATCCATTTACCCCCACCAAGTGAGGAAATTGAAGACTTAATGAAACTACATGATAGCCATTCATAAAGTTCCCCGGAAAGGACTGTTGTCTGTTTATGTTAATTAAAAGCCTTATGATGTAATTTGCACATCTTTATTTTATGTTAGTTAAAAGCGATGTATATTTCCACGATTTTTCTCAAATGCTATGTGCATGTGTCTAACCATATTGCTTGCAAAGCATTCCTTTACCATCAAGTTACCAGTCTGAAATCTAAAACCCAGTTGTATGTGGCCCTTGTCACCAAATCTTGAAAATTTATGAAAGTGAAACTCCACATTTCTCTACAGACTGCAAAAAGCAGTATGGATCCTCAATAAATACGGATGTATTAATGCCAACAGACTCCAAGCAAGGCTCTCCAGGAATGAAACTGCTATCAAAAGCATGACAGTGGAAGACTGAGTCAGAGGTCGACTGTAAAGTCATCCATAACATACATAAAAGTTGAAATCGGCATGGAGCAGGCCAACTTTATGAGTATATTCACTGCTCACCATGACAATCAGATACCAGCCACATCCACAGGTACCCTCCATGCCGAGGCAATTGCATATCGGTTGTTAATAAACGCAATAGAACTTTTTCATTTTTCACTTCTCAGTTTGGAACTTGATATTTTCTGTTTACTCCTATGTTATGAGCGGACAGCTATTTTTCCAGTCAGATCAAAGCTTTCAGAGAACCCAACATGAACTATACAGTGCGTTTAATCTTAAAACCCATCAAGTGATTTTCATCTGAAATAACGCTCTCTCTCTCTCTCACATACACACAAAGACAGAGTGTGGGCATAGATTAATTGAAAATTATAGATGGCCTGCTAAAATTCTGCTTGCATGTGGGGTGCAAACTGAACAGTTACTTGACAAATAGCTCTAGTTCGGCTTGGTTAAACTATCTTGTAATAAATGAGTCCATTCACGGACACAAATATCAGCGATTGTTAAATTATAAAAAGATTATATATCAATGAAAGAATAACTCCATTCTAAGGCTTCTACACCACGCACCATCCATATGGACATAATTTGATTTAGAAAATAAATTTTAAAGAGAAATGCTACTTTTCATCCCCACATTGCACACCAATTTGTGATTTGTCATTTTTTTCTATCTATATAAACACACATATTCACACATCAATATGTGTATGCTTAAATAGAATAGCAAAAATGACAAATCTGTGTGGTGTAGGGGATGATAAGTAGAATTTTTTAATTTTAAAATTTGAATATTACATATTAAATTATATCATATCACGGGATGGTGTATGATATAGAGGCCTTAGAATAACATTTATTTGAAAATATGGCATATAAAAATGGTATTAACTGTAAATAATGTATTATTTTTTAAGTTTTTATATGCGTGTAAATTATAAATGCTAATACTTAAATGCTTAGTTGTAGGATTAGTTATTAATATAAGTTAGAAGCCAACCACATGCTTATCAAACACTCATACTTCTTCAACCAAAGGGGAAAAAAAAACAGAACATGTTATTGAGTTTGAAGGGGAAAATCCGCATGTATTTCTAGTACTCCAAGCAATGAAAAACTAGAGCGTAAATTAAACCAAAGGTGGATTCGACCAAAATAATTTAACTTTTCAACCAATGAACCAAATGATCAAATCCAAAAGCAGTAAGCTTGCTTTAATCAATCAGGATACAAAAGTACAGAGAGAGAGAGAGAGAGAGAGAGAGAGAGAGAGAGAGAGAGAGAGAGAGAGAGACCTTTATATGCTTGGCATTAAGTTCTTCAGAAACGTTAGCTTTCTCGTTCATGGCGAGGAACTTTCTATGCGCAAGGCCTCCTTCTTCCTGTTCCTATCACGAGGATCGGAGAGACCGTTGGGAGAAGTTAGAACTTTTAAGAAGAGCGAAATGAGACTGCCAATTTCTTGCTGGCTATGCCTTTTATGTGGCCAGGTGCCTCCGTTATATATATATATATATATATATATATATATATATATATATATATACACACGTACCCACGCGTATGGGAAATGATAGGTGGCATTAAAAATTATTTTTTATTTTTTTGCACTTTTTCTTTTAAAAAATATTTCTCTAATTGATATTTCTTTCAAAAAATTTTGAAAGTTAAAAAAAAAAAAGGCTGTCATTTGTCATTCTTAGTGGTAGGACCATACACGTATATATGCCCCGGAGACTTAATTTTAATTAAAATAATAAATAATTATAAAACAAAAGAATTAAAAAAAAAGAAGAAGAAGAAGTTCTAGATAAAAATTAAGGGTGGCAAGAGGGATGGCTAGGGTGAGCCGGTCACCCCGGATTCTACTGCGCAGGTTGACTAGATCCACCCATATGGTATATATATCTGGCGCTGGGTGGTCAAATCCATAATACCATGCATGCACAGGGTGGACGTTACATTGTCATTCTTCATTTAAAAAGATTTTGTGATGTATACTTGTCCAAAGGAACTCATCAAAATAGAAGCATGTGTTTGAATGACACATCATGATAATTTTAAAACAATCGTTAGGAAATTCATGGCTTTTGGTAATTAAAGTCCAATCTGTCACACCCATGCACTCTTTTCATCTATTAGACTGATACAATGAACCATAATAAATATAGTTTGTTAAATATATATATATGCCAATTTTTTCTTCTTTCAAACATTTTTTAAATATCTTTAAATATTTTTTAAAAATAAAAAAATACATCATTTCACTAATAGTTATTTTCTTAACCATTAAAAAAAAATAGTGATGTAGGCAGAATTTTTCTTGGATTTGAAATCAACCATGATTTCATATCTGAAATTTTGAAGAGTCTAAGATCCTATTTGATTAGATGCAAACCCAAATTCAACTATATATATAAACGTACCATTAGTGATTTCAGGGTGCAAACTGCAGATATCATTGAAGAGAATGACCTAAGAAGTAGGCTTGCAAATAGTAGGTGTGACGTGTGAGAGGTCAGAAAATGGCTGGGCAAGATTCGGATGAACCTAAGCATGCAATATGCGATATGAATTAAATCAAAGATTTTAAAATTTTGATTTTGAAAGAGAATGGATCTGCTCACTATACAAATTCTTTTGCTCATTAACTTCAATTAACACTTGTATTTGTTGCAGAAATAAATATTGAAATCGCTTCACTATTCAACATGGTTGCTGATTTGTTTATATTGTTAAATATGATTATTATGTTTTCCTCTTCAATCGATGTGATTAAAATAATTATAGATTTATAGATGATGGTTTAAGGTCAAAACAAGAGGTTGAAGTGCATGCTTTATTGTATTCATTGAATTCTTTTGATTTTGCATTAAGCTACACTTGATAATAAATATATGGTTGAGAGTTACAAATGAACTATCTTAGATGTTACAAAAGAAAAGATCAAGATATTATCAATACTTTGAAATTAGGAGAGATGGAGGATGAAAATCTTACTCGGGTCTACCGTGACTCCATCTATAGATATCATATGATCGAGAAATCTTACCTCATACAGCCAAAAATCCCACTTGTTGAGCTAGGCGAACAACCGATGGTTCTTGAGTGTCTCCAACACCAATCTTAGATTGCTCTCATGCTACCCGACACCTCCTGAATATACTAAAATGTTGTCTATGATGACTACTATGAAAATGTCCAGAAACGGCCAAAACACTCTATTCATAATGTCCATAAAAGTTGCTGGAGTGTTAGCTAATCCGAAAAGCATCACCATAAATTTGCAATGACCATACCCAGTATAAAAGGCTATCTTTGGTATGTCACCCTCTTTAATCCTCAATTAGTGATATTCCAACCTAAGGTCAATCTTAGAAAACACTATCGTTCCCTACAGCTAGTCAAATAAATAATTTATTCTTGGCAATGGGTACCCGTTCTTTATAGTCACATTGTTCAGTTCTCGGTAGTTAATACACATTCTAAAGGTCTCATCTCTCTTTTTCACAAGTAGCATTGGTGCTTCCTAGGGTGAAGCACTTGGCCTGACAAATCCTTTCATCAACAACTTTTGTAATTGACCCTTTAGCTCCTTCAATTCTATTAGGGCCATTCGATAAGGTGCCTTATGCACTGGAGTTGCTTTTGGCTCCATCTCAATTGAAAACTCGATTTATCTAGAAGAGGGTAATCCTGACAATACTCTAAATATCTCTAGAAATTCCCTTACCACTGGTAAATCCTTAACTTCCTTGGGCTCTCTCTCCTTAAGCACTAGGTGCACTAAATAAGCCTTAGCCCCACTTGACAAATCCTTTTTGGCCTAAAGCGAGGTATTCACCTCTGGCATTGACCTTAACTTTCTTCCACCAACGATCCTATCCTCCATTCCTACAATGAGGAACATTACTATTCTCGATCGGCAATCTATACTGGCAAAATGCCTAAATAACTAGTCCATCACAAAAATGCCATCGAATCCCCACATGTCGAACACTATCAAATCCACCTCCAAAGAGGTCCCATCTATCTCTAAAGAACATTCTAAGGCAATATACTATTTCATTGTTGGTAGTGCTACAGAGACTCCTTGATGCATTGGTTCCACCTGAAGACCAATCGTCCTGATGAACGTAGTAGACACAAAGGATTGGGAAGTTCCTGAGTCAAATAGTGTGCTCGCATAGAAGTGCGATATTCTAACTTGCCCTATATGATCAACTATGGTTTATGCCTACGAACATGATTAACTAGTCGTAAACTTTGGTTCTGTATCTATAATGACACTTGCCTCCTTGGTCTCTGGGGCATCCTCGTCAACCTCTACGGGAGCGAGTGTGTACACTTTGGCTTGCACAGCCTGCCTATGGTCTCCACGTCCTCCACCCTATCCAACTCATTGCACCTTTGGCGCTAAGAGGCAATCCTTCACATAATGCCCTGTCTTCCTACATAAAAAAAACATAAGGTTGAAGTCTGTTGGCAACCCCCTTCTTGGGCTTTATGGCAAGTCTCACAAACTGCCATCCTTCCTCCCATGCATACTCTAGGAGTAGGCAGTTGTCCCCCCATTCTATACACAACTTTTGAAGGACAACTGAGTTGCTCATTTCACTAGAAAAAGATCATTGTTTTTAAACTCATGGGTATAGTCCATGAATTGTGTTGCTCATGCTTGGCAATGGATGCTTTGTGCACTAATTTATGAAAGTCCTTGATTCCTATGGAAGCTACTTGAATCTTGATTCAAGTTTGCAACCCATCCTAAAATTTCTCCATTCTCATACACTCCACCAAGATAAGATGAGGGGAAAACCTCTCTAACTCATAAACCTAGAGGAGTATTGTTCTACTGTCATATTTACCGGACCAAACTAGCAAAATCCTTCAATTTCTGCTGCCTTACTATAGTCAAGAAGCAACAATCGTCAAATTCCTCCTTAAATCTCTTATACAAGATTTTTTTTGCAACTCCTAATTGCATGGTAATTAATTGCCTTTTAGTACCCCCACCATAACACTGCCTTTTCTTGTAGCAAATAACTTGTATACAATACCTTATGACTCTCGATTGATGCACCTATGCACTTTGAAAGTTCTTTCTGTCAAACCCAAGTCCTATTAGGAAAAAATTATGTTAGTAATTTATTTAAATTTAAATTCAAATTCTTTCCTATGTATTTTAAAATATAAAGATATTTATTTACGTGGTTTTAACATATATATATTTTTTATATTTAAATGTGATTTAGAAAAAGGAAGGGGAATGAGAGCATATTTGTATTTTTTTAAATTGTATCTTATTATTTAATCCCTTTTAATTCTAACTATTGGATTGATAGGTAAACAAATATCTCTCCCATTGGCTTGATCCTAGCCTTTCATTTCCTGTTGACCACTTAGCTCCATCGTGTTATCTTTCTCATTCCATACGAAGAGTAAAAACAAAGCAAAGATCCCCTTGGTTATCATCATCCTGTAAGCTTCAAACTCATTCTCTCAACCGATTCCTTCACTCCTTAACGAGTAAATCCAGTCGAAATCTTCCAAGAGAAGAGCCCAACGCAGTAAACCCCCTGATTTCGGTTTGTGATTTTGGGAATTTCGAATCTATGAATGTTAACATAGGGTTTTCTCAAAATCAATTTATTGCTTGTTCCCGCCATAATCCTTCAATTTTCTCCTTCTATTTTCGTTGATTGTTGGTTTTGCACTGGAAAGGCGAGTCAAGCTAGGTAATACTCCATTTCCCTCAAGATTTTTTTGTGTGAGTGGGCTGGCTGTGCTTGTTAGAACTTGAGCCATGTGAATGGGTTTTTTGATTTTGTGTTGGCCAAATGTTGTGTAATAATTCTTAGGTTGATTTTCATTGCTTTCTCTTGTGATTGTTCTGTTTTGGTGGTAATTGAATAGAGGAAAAATAAGTTATGTTGTGCTCTGTTTTTTTCTAGCCGTATACCTTGCAATGGATGTGCATTGTGATTTTCTATTGTTCTTGAGTTAAACTATATTTTTATTTATGTTAATCCTTGTGTTTGTGTATTCAATTGAGAGAGATGAGGTTTGTGATTTTAAACATGATTTTCTAAAAGTTATGGCCTAAGTGAGCCACTAGAGATTTTTAAAGTAAACTAGTAAGCTTGCTTGAGGATTTTGAGTGTGCCAAATATTATGCCTATTGTTATACTATGTTTTCAGAAAAATATGATGATTTTCTTAAGTTTTCTATAATTTTAGTATTATTTAATTATGTAGTTGAGAGTTTGGTTAAGTAAAAGATGTTTAAAGGCATGAATGTGCTAAGGCTACAAAATGTCCATAGAGGTGTAGAAAAATTATGCTATGCACTGTTTTGAAGCTTAAAACAATTCAATATACTTCCTTTAATCTCTTGCATCATTTCCTCAACCAAAGTCAATTGTTTGTATGAAAAATCATTGAAAACAAGAGATAAAAATGAACCATTGTGTGAGCCTAGGCCCTTTGTTTAAAATGGCTTCCCACATAATTTAAAAGTTGTCAAATACTTTCTTTCCTAAAATTTCTAGATTTGTAGTAGTTCTTTGTTCTCTTCCATACTTCAATAAATTCATACCATTTGTACACTTTAACCCCTGATCCTCAACCATCCCTCATGAAGAAAACCCAAAGGCTTTTACCGGACTGCAAGCATGCTATTAGTTACTTTCATGAATTTCTTTAAAATGTTTAAATGAAGAGTTTTAATGTTTTGGCTAGTGCCATGTATGGAGGGTAGTTGGATGGGCTAAGGTTACGCTTTGTGATTAATATTCTTCAAATTCTTAGAATTAAAGTGGGTGTTAGTTAAGGTGTTAGTTAGTGAAGCTTATAATGAAATAGATGTTGACGTATTTATTCCATTTCATTGAATAGGAATTTTTCAAGTTCGAAGAAACCCGTTAGTAAAGTTTAGAGGTAAGTAGCTACGACCAAGCTTCTCATGGCATTTTATCCTATTAAATGCTTTCTCATATCAAATTCTTAATGAAAAATTTAATGTATAATGTATAAACCTTCTTGGTAGCCCCGGTTAAGCACCTTATAAATTATGAATGTGTGTATGTGTATGATGTAAAGCACATGCATTCAAGACTTTGCTCACAAGATTTATCATGCATGTGTTTTGTTGAAAGCTAGTGACTTTCTTATTATATATTTAAGGTATGAAATAGATGTTTATGAAAAAAAGTGCATGTCGCATTGAATTTAGAAAGATGATGAAATGCTATGAATGGAAATGAAAGAAGGAAAAGGAAATGAAAGCTTTTGTAATAAAAAAGTTAAATGTATATGAGTATAAGCCTTCTTGGTATTCCCTGTTAAGCATCCTATAAATTATGAATGTGTGTTTATGTACGATGTAAAGCATGCACGTTCAAGATTTACACCATGAGATTTATCATGCATATGTTTTCTTAAAAGCTAGTAATTTTCTTTATTGTATATGTATAGCATGAAACTCATTCTTATGAACGAAAATGTATGTTGCATTGGATTAAGAAAGATGATGAAATGCTATGAATGGAAAGAAAAGAAAGAAAAGGAAAGGGAGGTTTTCATATGAAAATATGTAAATGGCCAATGATAGAATGAAATGATACCAAAGGAAAAGAGCCAATTACAATGCCGGGTAAGTAGTACTGGTAGTGCATCTAGTGCTACCCCTTGACTAAGGGATTCCCTACCCACGGCCACTGGCAGAATCAGGTCCAAAAGACCGTTAATCCTAACACACATGGCGCAATAGTGTGTACTGGCTAAAGGAAATTGAGAACTTAAATTAAATGCTTATGTAAATGTTTTATGTTTAGTTAAATGTTTTAAGCTTGTATGATCTTTCAAAATAAAATGATAGATGATGTATGATATTTTAACTTCTTGGTGTACTACTTATTGAGTATTAGATTCACCTTTGTGCTAATGTTTTAAACGTCAAGGAAATGAAGAAGAAGAAACTGTGGAGTGCTAGGGAGGGGGAGCTGGACGCCTAGTCCTAACTTTAGATGTGAACAGGTCTTTCCTTTTATTTTATTTTGATGTTAAAACTATTTGTTTTGGTTGGTTGGTTGTAAAAAAAAATGTTTTGGGGATTTGTATTTTGAATTTTTGATGCAATTGTTCTTTTGTGGAAGGGTAGATGCTTCTACCTAGGAGATGGTTACTATTTTTAGACTTGTAACGAATGAGACTGTTCTTTATTTTGATAAACATGTTGTTTTGAAACTTTGATATATGATAGAATGGGGAAAGTCCATTTTCCAAAAAAAAATTTAGTTGTGATATAGGTTCATTTGTTTTTTAAATCGTTATTTGTTAGAAAAAAAATATCTAGAGTAGGATAAAACGTAGCATCTAGTACCATGTTCGGGGCGAGGTTGTTGCACTTTCGATATCTATTATCCACCTCTCTGCCTTCATTGGATCCTCGTTATTGAAGAATCCTGGGTAATGATGTGCCAATAATCGCCCATACGTGCATCCCTATGCTCTCATCAAGGAGATTCTAACGACTTAATTTGCAAATAACGGGCACATAGCTCGTGCTGCAACTCCAGCACCTCCGAAATCTTATTTAACTCTCTTGATAGGTTCTCTTCCCTCCTATCTCTTGACGGTCCCCCCTCGTGACTACTTAGGGGTTACTCTCCTCATGAGGCTATTAGTTGCACCATACTCGAATCCTGTTATATAATTCAAACCTATCACTTTCTATTTCATTGCTCATTTCTAAATGCAAATGAAACCTAGGGTACTTAAATTTCTAGAGTACTCCCAATGGGTTATATAAAACCCATATTTATGTAAAATTTAAAGAAATCAGCTCAAAAGCTATTTCCAATGGCTTTTGTATTTTATCTACAATTTACAGTTTGCAACAATGTTACCTTTAAATGTAGCAGCAACTGTTCATGATTGTATATCATTTTTAATTCCTTTCTCTTCGTGACATGAGAATCTCGAATGACTTTTTATTGTTACCAACCGTGATGCAGCAGGCCTGGTATTTTTTTTTTTTCATTTTCGATTTTTATTGTATTTTATTAGGCCTAGTTTGCAAGTGGATAGTTTTCTTCATTATGATTAAACTGGTAGGTGTTGGGTAAAGTTTCTATGTGCATGTGTTGCTGCTATGTGTGCATCAACAGAGAAAGAGCCTATTGTAATTTGAAAACTATCAATCTTCAACAAGTTCTCTAAAATGAATATTCTTTCACAATTATCTTAAGAATCTATTTTCAAAATTATCGAAAATAAATATTCTCGTAGTATATTTTGAGAATATTTTCATAAATAATCTCTTTTTTATATTTTGAATCAATTTAAATTTTGGTTTGGCTTGTAAATTTGGATTAATTTAAAATATGACATAATTATATAGGTAGATATTGTAAATTTAAAAAGATAGGAGGATATCATTGATAGTTACAGAAAATATTTGAAATGAATAAAAAATTTATAAAAAATATAATATTTAAATGATATAGAGAAAAGCAGGTAAATTGATGTATGGTATATTGTAAAAGTCAATATGTAAAATAGAAAAAGTAAGTCTTTGGTAATTTATTTTAGAGATTAGGATAAATGATCCATTGGAAGTGCTCTTACAATACTAAAATCAACTCCTATATTTCTAGTACTATTCTACGTAATTCAGAGTTTCACCAAGAGTCATATGCAAGCACGCCTTGATACTAAGCTGTGGCACCATGTCCCTCACGTTAAGGTCTTGGCGAGGTTTCATGGTGCCAACCACGTGTTCAACACCTAGGATTTGATCAGGTAGGAGTGTCTTATCCGGATGGAAAGTGCACATGTGGGATACGAGTACAAGCTTGCAGTAGAAAAGATAAATATTTACTAGGTAAACTAGATCGTACAGTATCAGAGTCTAAAACACATTTTAGAAATAATTACTGTAATTCATCCTAAATATTAACATAGAGTTACATACAACTCAAAATGGTATATTCATCGCCTAATAAGGTGCAGACCAATTTTAGATTGTCGCCCCTTTCCGAAAGGCTAAGTTTAACTCAAAATAATGGATGGCTCCTACAATAGAGACATGCCTATGGCTCCTACAATAGAGACATGCCTTTATCTTCAAGGTTTGGGTGGGGTTGGCTCTTCCTCATTGGGCATCAGTCATGGTTTTAACATTGCATCAAAATTTGTAGTTCTAAGAGTGAAATGTAGGATAGGTAGCCATGACAAAAACTACTAATAAGAGATAATGCTCCTAAAGATGCAATGAACAGTTTATATAAATAGCGAAATGACACATATATGTATGCTTTGGAGAGGAATTACCCTCTAAGGAGTTATCGTCATGCACAATGTACTTTAAAGCATGAGTACTATTTAGGCGAGCAATCACTCGTTGCTCCAGTAGTTCAAATCCATAAAATCATATTGGTCTCATTTGGTACAATTGCCAACATATAGAGATTCATCACATAGATATTCGTCACATAGACATTTCATCACCTAATGGGCAAATAAGGGATAAGTTGCTCCACAGCTCAACATTGGGGAAACCCCTTCTACTTGATTGACATTGTGCATGTCAACTCGTTTGTACCCCAACGTAGGAAGACTCTCACATAGAGATAACATGTTGTACCAGGGAATGTTTGCCTAGCCAACTAGCTCGAAGACAACAACATGTCATACGCTGGGGGATTATGCATCTTGATTATTAAGTGAGGTCAACACAATACTGCCCCACCCCAATCATTCACGGAGAATTCCTCTACTCGTTTGAAGCTCGTGTCAACTTCTTGTAGGAATGGGCATGAGAAACTCCGTCCCATCCATGTAGCTTGATGCAAGGTACTCATACTCACACAGAAATATAGATACACCCACTAGGATAATGAATCAATGAAAAAATAGCAAACACATTCAAAGTCTCAGAAAACAGGAAATGAAGATAAGATAAACATAATGATTTAAAACATATTTATTTATGTCAAAAAGGGGGAGGTTACATAAAATGCAAATGCATCTTACATACAATGTTTACCCCACATTCCCTAGCCCTCATTTAGAAGCTAACCTACCTCACAACGTCGGGCTCACTACTCAATCACATCCTTCCTTCCTTTCTCCTCTGAAGATTTCAACTCCATGAGTTCTTAGTTATCTAAGATCATAAAAGATTTTGTCTCATTTATGAATCCCTTTTATAGGGTAGGATTGTCAAATGTCATTCTGACACATCTTTGACTCCAGGTATACTTGAATAGGAGTCCATTGGTCTTGACTGTGGCACTACAGGATGATAGAGATAAACGACTAGGGCATGGTCTGCACTTCTCCACGGCCTACCAACTCCTCAATCTATCCTTGAATGAGGGTCTTCCATGTGGCATCGGACTATACCTTTGGATTCAGATGATATGACTCCCCAAGTTGTAATCTTCCCAATAGACCCACTTTGGATGTGACCTTTTCAGTTGGAGTGTGGGCTTCTGCGTACGACACAACCACTCTTTTTATTATCTTCCTTGTTGTTCCGAAAAGCTCCTATATCTGTCACAATCTATCCTTAATTGTTGCTTAGCCCAGGTGGGTAACCCTTGCTCGCCTTAGTTGAGAGTAATCCTTGGGCAAGTAGCTTGTCTCATCAGATTCACTAGCCTCTTTAGTTCCTGGTTCTCGCCTACATGACAGGTGACTTTTCTAGTTCACCTATCATGGGATTCACTCATCTCCACCTTGCTCTGGGACGTATTTGCTAGGATATCTAAAAGGTGCTTACTCGCCCTCATGCTGAACTTTACAGCACTCTCATCAATGTTCTTCACCAACTAATTGACTGTTCCTCATATTTTTCCACTCAACAACATTGGTGGTTTGTCCCTTTGAACTAGCAGGACCCTCACGTGTACCCTAACAATAAGTTTTCAAAACCCAACTTGATTGGTGCCTTTGTTGTTGAATTAGTTCAAAGTAAAAAGTATAGCGTACCCATTGCTGTTTTTGCTTGTAAAGCTTTCACTGATTCTACCAATATCAACTGCTACTGTTAAAAGGCCATTTATGCAATGAGTACGATAAAAAAAAGAATTGTGTAACTGAATGGAAGATGGTTGGATAAATGAGTACAGTAAAACTGTTTTTTTTATTTATTTTAATTAGACTATATAGTTTATACTCGCTCAAAATAAAAGTTTTGAGTAGAACAGACAAGGGTAATTACAAGAACAGTCAGGCAGCAAAATTATTGGTACAAATCTCGTCTTTCAAACCACGAACATGATATATTCTCTACACAACAAAACCTCCATATATCCATATCACCATGCTCGATGAATTTATAGTTTCCCACTTCCTATTGGCCTGTTTCAAATCACTCGTTCTTCTTATTTAATTTCATCTTAGATTCAACTTCTCCACTGTAAGGTGCAACATGGTATGCATATTGATGGAGAACAGAAAACACAACCATCTCCAAACATATCAACACATTCTGTATAGCTTCTTCAATGTGCTCCACGTCTAACCAAAAATGATGAGATCGAATAACACCCATTGCAGCTAGTACTTCAAGCACAACTCCCTGCATTTGGTCAAATAGGGGTAATTTGTGAATCAGTAACCAGCTCTGTATATAATTATCATTTTTAAAGAAGGCAATTCAAGAACGAGTTAGAGGGAAAGAAAGAAAGATAATTGAAAGAAAATGAGAGTTGCATTAGAATGGAAAATTTTGAAGACAAAAAAATGAAAAATAGCTGTCATTCGCCATTCAATGTATAAGTAAGTGGCATTTATGGCGATGCCAAGAACCATAAATTCATAGCCTCATATTTTTTTATTGTTTTTGGTACATTATCAGAAAATAACAATTAATATATTAAAAGCACGAAAAATGTTAAAAGATACTGGATCCATACATGTCAACAGATGACACTAAAGCAGAAGTTATTTAACTCACTCAAGTTGTCAACTTGACCAAAACATCCGAACTGAATAAATACCACCACTTTTTTTTCTTTTTTTTCAAATGATTTGGCAACATACAACGTGGAAAGAAGTCATAGATCCATCAAAGTATAGGGCACTAAATCAGCCATGGAAGACATATTGACTCTTTAAAGAATCTCTACGCAGTCCTAATCAATGTAAGCCATCCACAAATAACTTGGGGTGGTAGTCTCCAAGAAAAATGTACCCAGCTAACAAGAACTCTGCCTAAAGTACAAAAAGATATTAAAAGGAAAAGGTGAAGAACTTGAGTGCCCAAATTGGGAGTGTTTAATCAGTTACCGATGCAACCAACTGGAAATTGGTGCAGTGCAGAATATATTTATTTGTCCATGAAAGTTCAGATGTCTAGAACAACCTACTCGAGTTATCTTAATCATCATGAGCTTCATTATTGAATTCGTCTGAAAATGATCTGTATAATTTTGGTCTTTTGCTTTTACGTCTAGAAGAGGTCCATCCTAGGAATATTCAAAAGTTAATAAGGTTTCTTCTATAGGGACTGAAGAAGCCTAGTGTCTTTATGCCCAGCCTATCATGCAGTGAGAGGTGCTGTAATTTCCTGAGCATTGGTGCTTTGATTGTTGCTGCTTTTGGGGGTTCTGACGTGGCTTTTGTGCCCTTCAAAAGTCTGTATTGGGTTCTGTTATATCCTAATGAGTTTTTGCTTCTTCTTTTTTTTTTTTTTCCTTTTTTGCCAATAAATAAAAATGAACAGATTGAGAAACCTTACCTGCCAAAAGCAGAAGAAGACAATCCCCTTGATGCACAGAAACTTTGCAAGTGGCTTGTGTGGTTCAAGTTCCTTTGCAAACACATGGTAAAAGAGAACTAGAGAATATAAGGCAAGTGAAGCTGAAATGTTGAGAATGATGGTGAATGTCCAGCTCAACCAACTGGGGTACATGCCAAGTATTTGTAGTGTTATCATCAAGATAGAACAAAGTGGGCGGATGATGACAAACTGCCACGTCCAATATTTGAGGAGCTTAAGGGTACGGTGATCCAGTCGCACAACGTGAGGCTGCAGTTTTTGTACCCAGAGCATGTCAATTATCTCAGATAGCAAACAACAACAAAAGAAAATTCCAATAGAGTTAACGAAAATAAACTGAAGGAATTAGACGCGTGATTCTTTTCATTACCCCCCAACTAAAAGAAAAGGTTATAAATACTAAAATAGTCCCTATATTTTGGCTTTTGGACAGATCGATCCCTAGATATTAATTTTGAACTTTATAATCTCATTTTAAGAAACAAAAATACATTTAAAAAGCCGCCTGGTTCTCCGCCCAGGCTTAGTTTTTTTTCCCTTAAAATGAGTTTTTAATTCTATTTTACAAATGTCACTCCATCATTGGGGATAATGGTATATTTAACATAGTACATTTTCCTAACGGAAAGATCAAAATGTTCAATGTTGGAAATACATGAGTAAAAAGTTCATCAAAACTAGAGTATAGAGACCAATCTGTCCAAAAGGCAAATTATATAGAATATTTTAGTATTTGACTCTTAAAATAATCCAGGATGTATTCAGATTTGACCTGCTCATTACATCATCTCTCTACATGATATTCTAATCATGCCAGCATAAAAACAACCGACATACTTCAGTCCCTCCCTAACCAAGTTTTGGAGGAGTTTATGCTGAAATATCAACATGTTATCAGAAAACATAACTGCTCACTTTGCATACCCACGATAAGAATTAAAATCCATTTGATCAATCTGCTGGATCCTATTTGTAATCCCATAGCAATAAAAAAATCCTGTACATTGACCAAGTATAAAATATTTCCCACCTGAAAAAAAGTCATTGGGAATGAATGGTGAATTTCTCTTCCTTTAATACCATCTGGCACAATATTTTTGCTAATAGATATATTCAGGTAACTATACATCAAAGCCAGGAACTTAGCAATCACCTGGAAAAAAAAAAAAGTTAGTAGTGAGATGATGCGCAAAGTGGGACATGAAAATGACATGTCACAATCGAGTGGAAGGCACTGACCAGAGCCTCATAACATTCCTTAATAGAGTCCAAAAGCATAAAGAATGCTTTGCTTCCCTGGATATCTAACAAACCCACAAATGAGTCAATTGCATATATGGGAGCCATGAGGATGATAATTATAATAGCCTTCTGCTCCTTTGGGTTCTTCCAGTAAAAGAGATGTTGTGACAACAACTGTACTGTGAAGTGCATTGTAAGCATCACACAAAATGCCGATCCAAAGTGAGTCAGTTGTTCTGGGTTCATTGTACTTATATCCATTATTCCACAATGGGATGAGAACCAAACTCAGACCTGTAACAATAATCAACAAAGGAAAAAAACATTTAGGAGTTTAGTTCATTAAGCAGGAAAATAACATTCAGCCATATAACCATTGATAATAATCAAAGAGATCTCAAATGTTACATGAGAGAAACAAGTTCATGTTGCTTTGTGAGAGTAACCTCACATATGTTGATGTTTGTTGTACTAGTTTCATTATTTCATATGACTAAAATATGCAGAGAACTAAAAAATTATGCTCATTATGAAATTGACATTAGTTTTTGAAAGACCCAACCTCTGCCTTAAAGTCTCCTTCAGAATAAATGTGCATATTAAAATCATTATCTGTCACACCCTGTACCCAGGGGGTTAGGGGTGAGTTCCTGCCACTTAAAATCAAATCCCAACAATACAAGTATAGACAACAACAACAAATCTGTTGACATTTTCTAAAGAAGAACAACAAACAATCATTTGAAGAAGGCTAGCCCATTCAACAATCCATCTTCAAACCATATAGACATCACACTGCATCTTCCCATCTCCACTAGACGAAGTGCAAGGGTCCATGCTGCCTAATTATCAAAGAGGGCTTATGATATTGCAGCTTCCCCTCCTAAGATAAAATCTAGTGAAAGACCTATATCCAGCAAAAGTCGTCTTCCCCCGTTGAGACTTTGTTTCCCTCACCATCAAAGAGAGCTAGCACCTTTCCCATTTCAATCGCACAAAATCTCCATCCCCCCATCTCATACTCTTCTGGGAAGACAATAGAGCCTCTACAGCCATCACCCATGTATCTCGCCACCATTACAAACCACCCATACCTATTCACACTACTCTGGGTGATGAAAAGCTCATTTTGTTTCCTCAAGCACCTTGTCACTTTGAACCAACTCTTCCATCATGATACTCAACCGCTCAACGATCTCCCTCCATAGCTGCATGACACGATGTATCCCTTGAGTTTAAGCTAAACGAAGAAAAGGCCCCTCATCGTATACTTTAGCCACTATAGCAAACCATTTGTGAAAATCCATCTTCCAATAGGTACATTCATGGAAGAGAAAAACAAACAGGGAATGGAAGAGAAAAACAAAGAGGGAATGCCAAGTGGTGAGAGAGAAAGAAGGAAAATCCACAACATTCAATGTACCAATCATGACAGCATTACGTATACCAGTAAAGAGACAAAATGTTTGCATCACATATAATAGCCACTGATGGTGGATGAAAAACCCTCCCCTTCCAAGATGTAATACAATTCTACATTTTAGCATAACTGAAATAACTAAAGAAGAGCCTGGCAGCAGATAAGTTTCTAGTACAGATTCATGGAAAAAAATATGACCAATCATTATTACGAGAAAGCTCTGGTTATTCAGTTCAATACCTATCATTGCATTTGCATCTGTCAAAATAAGTGGTTAAGTATGGGTTCCACCACAATTATTCAGGAGCAGCCAAATATCCCAGTCTAAAAGGGAATATGAGCAAATTCAATGGAGCCAAATGAACGTGACTGAAGAATCTAAAATGGGATTGCTTGACCTTTTTCTTTATCTAGTCGTAAAGTCTCGAATAATAATCAGTTAGCAATTTTCTTCCCTCCCTTAGAAATTCACCTAATGATCAATTGGTGTGCCAGTTGATTAATTGGCTATGGAAATGAGGGGCGGGGATTCCAAATATATGGTTTCTTTCTCTTCCAATCTTATTCAACTTAAATAAAGTAAAACTTTCTACTCTCCTAAATTCAGGCGTTGATTGAAAGAACTGCATACCATTCCCCTGAAGATTCAATTCAAGTAAGAAACAGAGTTTTAATAACTAATTCTTGCACGCACACCCTAAATAATTTAGCATCAGACAGTAAATAATGCGAATCTTACAACATCAACAATGTACTTGTAAAACTAGGGTTGCGCGTAAAAACAACTAATTGGGGATTTGTTAATCATATCCTCAAATTTCTATGATTATCGGCAATTCCAAGTGAACAAAGGGATTTCTATCAGCGATCACAACGAATAGAAATCAAAAGCATGAGACTAGGAAAGGCACTTTTTTGCCAGTGCTTTGAGAGCAGTGTTTGACATTTTGGAGCTGAAAAGCATAAGTAAATTGGATCTCCATAACAACGAAACAGACTTTCAGACACAGCACGCAGTAGAAATAGTAATCGTATTCTAGCGACAGTGAATTCGGAGGCTCTCTAGGTTTAATAACAAACAAAATAGAGTATCGGAGTTAGTCTCAAAACATCAGAACTCAGAGAATCGTCGAATAAATCTTAAGAAATGAATAGAAGAAGAAGACGACGAAGAGTGGCTTCGGGAATTACTAACGAAATTCGTGTTCTTCTCGGTAGTTTGGATCAGATTGATTGGATCAACTGCAAAAAGCTTCTGCTATTAGGTTGTAGCGTGATGTCCGCAATCTAAAAGAAGCCAGTTAAAGCATTGGCCGGGCGTCCAAAATTTACCAAGAATTTCATCCTTTAGATGTAGTATCAAATTTTAACAGATAAATTCATATTGGAGTGAGCCATATTATAGGTAAAATAATAATATAATATTATATATTTTAATAATATTAATTTTTTGTTTTGATTTATATTTACAAATACATTTTCTCATGAAGCAAAGCAATATATATATATATATTTTTAAAGACAACTTAATTTATATTTTCCACAAATTTAAAAGAGATATATCCCAACAATTCAAAGCATCTTCAACCAACAATTTAACCAAAACAACAAAGGCAAAAATCCTATTTCTTGTAACATAGATAATGCCAATCCTCCTAGAACTTCACTGCATGTTCTGGAAGCGTTTCACAATAATGATGCTCATATCCATAAAACGCCGCGCACAGTTTGAAAGGCAACTAGACTCACTAAAACCAAGCAAAGCAATATAAAATATTAAAATAGAAATTTGGTCCCTATATAGTAGCTCTCCATAGAGGCGAGGGTTGAAGAATTACTGTAGTTCAACTCTCAAACTTTTCATCTATAGCCAGTTCAATGTGGAGAAAAATAACCAACAAAATGTAAAATTTGGACTTGCATCGAGGCCATTGCCAATGCTCTTAAAAGTGCTAAAAGCTGCATTTGTTGGTCTATTTTTCTATTTTCTATTTTTTTATTTAATAATTAAAAAAATGGCTTTTAATGTATTGATAAATGATTTGTCTAATTCTAATGAAAATTTTTATTGCAGTCCTGCTCGAGGATTATAATTCAAGTCTAAAATATTATTAGAATATTATTTTTTAATATTATTATTATTTTAGAATTTGAAAAAATTGAATTATTTATAATATTTTATGTTAGAAGTTAGGAAAGTTATAATGATTAAATAAGATGAGTGGAGATATGTTTATTAACCAAGCGTAGCCTAAAAGAAATGATAGTGTTTCGTTGCGTTTCAACCATCATCCCAGTGCCCTCCCCTCACCCTATCTCAGAAGTACCCATCGCATCCCCTCACCTCATCCTTCTCTTATAAAGCAGAAAGCATATCCAAAGGATGCTGTCCCCATCGCCCTCCCCTCACCCCATCACCTGTTGCCGTTGCCGCTCCACATTGCATGCTACGTCGTCGTCCCCTTCCTCAGAAAAGAGTAAATCCCTTCCTCCCCCTCCCCCTTGTCCCATCGCCCCAACTTTGTCGTCGTCCCTTTCCTTATGACACAATTAGAGGATTTTGGACGAGGCCTCACGTAAGTCGTCCACCACTTGAAGCTCCATAATCTCATCGTTGCCCAGAATGAGCTTCCCTCGCTTGCCCTCTAGTTCTTTCGTTGAATGTTCCTTACTGGGGTTCGACCTGAAGACCATATACTCCCAAGTGCGACGAAATTGTGCATGATTTTGTCCAGGTGTGATATTGGATAGTCTATACATTGCTTTTTTATGACTGTTTAAGCAAGCTTTGTTCGAGAATTTGGATGTTAATGATTTTACATTTTCTAGTGTGATACGGGTTTGCGGCTATTAAACTCTACTAGAATTGGGGAAGCAAATACATGGGTTTTGCTTTAAGACGAGCTTTGATTCGTCAAGTTTTGTGGGTAGTTCTTTGATTTCGTTGTTTCTAAGTGTGGAGTTATCAAGGGAGCTTTTCAGGTTTTTGCAGAGTTACCAGTTAAGAATCTTGGTACGTGGAATGCAATGCTGATAGCTTGTGCTTAGCATACCCATACGGATAGAGCTTTTTCTCTATTTAAAGATATGGAAGCTACTGGGATGAAGCTAAATTTCATCACTTTTTTTTGTGTTCTGTATGCTTGTGGCCATGCAGGGTTAGTTGAAAAGGGGCAAGATTACTTTAAGCTAATGAAGGAATATGAAATTGAGCCAGGGGGTCAGCATTATGCTTCCATGGTGGACTTGCTTGGCTGTGCAGGAGAATTGTAGGATGCAATTTCGATTATTAAAGAAATGCTTACGGAACCGACAGAGTCTGTGTGGAGAGCTTTATTGATTGGGTGTAGAAATGCCTATGGAACCAACGCATGCGACCCTGTCATAAGGACACCAAAATATTTGAGCACACAGCACAACATTTGAAATACTTTTATGCATAAGACACCAAAAATCGGAAAGAAAACAACCGTCATAAGGAAGAAAAGGCACTTGGACAATTTTTTTATGCATAAGACACCAAACCCTCAGAAAGAAAACAACGACGCGTAAGACACCAAAGGTGCAAAAAAAGCCACTTTTATGCTTAAGACACCAAAGATGCGTAATACAACAACATCTTAACCAAAATATGCGTAAGACACCAAAAATGGGAAAGAAAACAAACCTTGAGTATGTGACTCCGTCGATGGTAGAGGTGGTTGCTCCATTGATGGTAGAAGAGATTGGGTTGAGGTGGTCGAAGATGGTGGAGATTTGGTCGAGGGCGCAATAGAGGCATATTGCAAAAGAGATTCAAATGCTTTCTCGTCTGTTTTGCTTTAGGTTGAAAAGAAGGGTAATGGTCATTTCCTGCAGTAAAATGGGGACAGTTTAGTCATTTTACACATTGGGACTGTATATTGTACCGTTCTTCTTTAATTGACAAGTTTCATTCACGTCTTTATTAAAAAAAAAAAAAAGGATTCTATTTTAAAAAAGTGTAAAAAAATATATTCTATATTAGTGAGATTTAATTTTTTATAAAATGGTTGTATGAAATTTGTCTATATAAAATTTGTACTGCATAACTCTTGTTAAAAAAATGATGTCTATAACTTCTACATATGCAAATACGGGACAAGCCCCTCGATAAAATTTTTTTTAAAAAAAAAAGAAAGTAAGAAAAAGAAAAAAGACTCGCCAAGGATCTCGTATATCCGAGAATTCTATTTAGTATTACTCAATGATTTAATAATTATGTTTCATAAAGCAATGATATATTTCATCTTAAATATTATAATCGCTCATCATACTCGCTGATTTTACATATTTTAACTAATTTTATAAAACTTGAATATAAATCATTTAATTTGAGATTACAAAACTACAAAAGAGAAAACTAATTTTATTGGTGATTCGCAGTGCCTTCTCGTTTCTACACTAAGTGCATGTTTGGGGTTGTGGTAGAAAATAATGCTTTTAGCTTAAGGCTTATAACTTAGAGCTTAACGTAATAAGCTCTACTATTAAAAAGTTATTTACTGTTTGGGATCCGTATGTCTAAAGCACTTTCAAATATATTAGATTTGTTTGGAAACGAATTTAAAAAGTACTTTTTGATGTAGAAATGACACAAAAGGGTATATTCTTGATAGAAATAAAATAACAATGAAAATAGTTTAATAGATTTTTCAGTAATTATAATTGAATGAAAATAACTTCAACATTGTATAAGTGAAAGAGCAATATAATCACGCTCAAGCTAAGGTTCACGAGGTTTCCTATCTCTTCTAGAATCTCTCCAGTCATGTTATTGTCTGTAAATTCCAAATTTATTAGCTCTCTGAGATTCGGTGTTATAAAAACAAAACAAAAAAAGTTAAAGACAAACTGTCATATGAAAATTTTCAGCTCCATCTGAAAGTTGAAGGCGTGAAAGTTTTCGAAATGTGAGAGAGAGAGAGAGAGAGAGAGAGAGAGAGAGAGAGAGGGGGAAGAGGAGGGGAAAAGTTGTTGTTGTGGTAAAATAGTGAAGATTTTTTCGTAATATACATGTTACGGAAAAATAGGACTTACTTTTTGTAAAGTGCTTCTGACAAAAAGCATCACTTTGATGCTTTTGTTGAAACGTACTTTTTTAGCTTTTTTTAATTTAAAAGTACTTTAATATAAAATTACTAAACAGGTAAATTTTATCATTTAAGTACTTTAAACCATTTTAAAGTACTTTTTAGACTTTTCACCGCAATCCCAAACAGGCTCTAAATTATACTGGATTTTGGCCAATATTGCAATCGCGATATATCCAATTTTCAAATCCACACATTTGTGCCACATTTTTCAAAATTCAAATTTCAAGACAAAGACTTCATTTCTCCATTTTTCCAATCACTTTAGATTTTGGTGAGATGAGGGATAGCCAAGACAACATAGTTTTCGGTGGATTGGTTCGGTGTAATTCTTTTTGTATCTCTTTGGTTGAAGAAGGGAGATGCCTATATATAATGAATAAAGCTATTGTGCTGCCTCAAAGTGACCGCTCCATTTGACCACTTGTCAAATTTTTATTTATTTATTTAATAATTAAAGTAATGATTTTTAGTGTATTGATATATTTTTTTATATTTTTTAAAAATATTTAAATATATTAAAAAATATGAAAAGACAAAGAACTAGAAAATAAAAACCTCAAAATGGCCTAGTTGTCAAATGGAGCAGTGCTACTTAAGCGGCATAGTAGCACTGCTCATATATAATAATACTCTCAAAGAGAGACATTTTTTTGATTAGTAAGGTGATCTCAGGTCACCTCACTACTATTTATAAATTATTCATTATTTTTTTTATTATTTATTATTATTTTTTATTACTATTTATAAATCATATAAAATCATCTTAATATCAAAACGTAGACGCCTCTTTAACTAAAATCTTCCTAAGATACACCACATGATCCATCTTTTATCATTTCCACATTACCTCCCTTCCTCTTCGTTCGACTTTCGCCTCCATCATATCTATAGGATTATTTTTTCAAGCTTTTTAAGTTTTTCTTCTCTCCTCCTATCTCAGTCTATGACCAATGTGTTTCCTTTTGATGGGCAAACACCCACACACTCCATCACGCCACTCCCCAAGCTTTGACCTTCAAATACTAAGCAAAATCGCAACAAAATAACCAACACGAGAGGCTCATGCGCGGCCTAGACTGCATTCAGGCTCCATGCATCATCGTGCCTATGTGATTCTAGTTGTAACATGTGTTGCACTAGTATATTCGACGCCCTCGAATCTCTTAGATCTAACCCACCCACCCCAACATCCAAGGTGCTTGGCCGTCATGTGCTAATATATATCATATATCATGTTTCTCAATTTTGAACAAGGGTCATATATTTATTGTACTATCCAATTAACTCAGCTAGGGCTATTTTCTAACAAGCAATCGATTTAGCGATAAGTTGTCACAAGTTAGAGTCTAGCATTATATTTGAGAACGAGATGATAGATTGTGAAGATTTTATTATTATTATTATTATTATTATTTTTCAAAAAAATAATATAAATAGATATCACATGCTCAAAAATAGGACCATGGTAGTTCAATATATAGAAAATGGATTCTTGGTTTCAATTTTTTTTTTTTTTTTTTGGGCTCGAACACACCCAAAATATATAGTTGGACATGAAGGAGTTTTAAAGACAACCCATGCCTTTATTCAGTAGCCTTCTTATCTATCTACAAAGTCTTTTTCAGATGGATAAATGTGGGACCGAATTGAATGTGATGTAGGATTTCTAAGATGTTTAAGATAGAGATAGGGATTCATATATACCAAATTCAACTTTTTGTACAAATTGAATGGTCCAATTTAAAAAGAAAGAAAAAATAGCGGTAAATGTCTATTTAAAATTCAAATTGCTCAAAACTGTCACACAAATATTATTAATAACTGTTACGACCCATGCATATGTAATGTCACACAGATCATCTCTAGGATGTTTTATTGGTAAAGGTTAAGAAGTTCTTTTCTCCTATAGAGGCTGGGATATGAGTCTATATTTTACGTAAATTGCTTTCTCTTAGTCGGTTTGTCTATAGAGAGTTACAACAATAATTAAGACGATATCAGTTACGAATGATTTCGTGTACTGGTAGAACTCTAAATGTTGTTGTTAGCTTGTGATCTATGAATTTTCCTGCATGTATTCTGTCATAGATGTAACTTTTTTTTTTTTTATGAATAAATGGAGTAAATTTTCCATCAATAAAAAAAAAAGTTGAATCTTTAGTCCTATTTATGGTTAATCATTCAACCTTAGGCATAGATTCTCTAATTACAAAAACTAAAGCCACTCTTATCAACCAAGTTCTTGTTGGTCGTCTAGTATCGTCAAAACCACTCAACCCGCACTCCTTGTTCAAATCAATTTATGAGTTTGCTAGTAATTGCATCATAGAAGACATTATTGAAAGAACCAGTACTTATCTTTTCACCTTCCCATACTCATAGACAAAGGAGATTGTTTTTTCACAAAGTGCATGGAACATTGGAACTTCTGTAATACCCAGAGCAGTAATCGTCCATCTAATACACTTGCATTTGTGTTGTTGATAAGTATGATAATATCGACAAACTCGCTTTTTTAGTGTCAATGGAATAAGTTTCTGACGAATCTGTACAGATAAAGAATTAGTCAGAAAATTATTTCCGAGTAAGAAATCAGCATGCATACTGGGAAAATAAAGTATTTTTGGTATGTGAAATTTAATATTAATAAACCAAATAGCAATATCTTTTGGCCTTAAACTCTAATTTGTTTCTCTTCCATCGATTCCCTTGATAGCAATGAAACTTCTCTTTAGCATGCATTTTAAAGAAGCGATAGCATTATATTTGTAAGAGCAGTGCTGCACCCACCGATGAGATGGGTCCCGATAAGGGAGTTTTTGAGTAATGCTATATTCTACATCATTATTCTACTTGTATCCTACTATATATGATGTGGTGCATTTATCACCATTTAATGATAAAAAAATTTGCAATAAATGATCATGCAATAGTGGTAGATGTGCCTCATCTTACTTAGTAGGATACAAGTGAGATGGTAGTATGGTGTATAAAATTTTCTTTTATTTATGTTTTTCAGTGAAGACATTTAGAAAGCATTATTTTTTAATCTCCAGATCCTTCTAATCTCTCAATCTGGGACTGATTTGTATTGAAAGATCTTGGTTCAAATATCTCTACAAAAGTTGTAAATTTTCGTAGGAGTTTATGGTAATTTTGTCAACTCTGAGATTATTTTCATAGCAGGATCATTTTTTTTTTCTAATCATTTTTTTTTAGCAGGATCATTTATAGAGATGAAATAATTTTGTTTGTCATATTTGATATTAAACCAAACTACTCTACTAACAAGATTAGACTGAATTCTTTCAATTGTAGGACCACTGCTAAAATGGGAGAATCAATCCCTTGTTTAAAAAGTACCATAATTCCTATTTGGATTAGGCTGATTTGAATACAACTTGTATTTTTTTTTTCTTTTTGATAAGTTGAATACAACTTGTATAATTGTATTGAAGAACTGTTCTTATCGATATTCATTTATTGGTGGGTTTATTGAAAAACTTCGGCTTCCGTTTGGATATGAGATAAAATGAGTTGAAATAGTTTGTAAATAATAGTAAGATTGTTGAATTAAGATGAGATGAGATAGTTTTAACTTTTTAGAAATTTGATAAATGTGGATCCCACTAATTATTGCATAGTGTTTGTAATGTTTTGTTTTATTTCTAAATATATTTCTAAATAATAATAGTAATTTATAAATTACCTACTCAAATAGAACTTTTATAATATGTTTCATAATAATATTATTAGATGATAATATTTCTTTTAAAATATATTAATTTAATAAAATTGAAAATTTCTTTATGCCATATGGGTTTAAAATGTTTATTAAAATATATTAAAATGCTTACGCCCGAAATTTGTGACCATTAAAATATATTAATTTAATAAACAAATTTCGTCTCTCTCGTTGAATACTGTGGTCTGCAAAAGCAAAAAACTCTGAAAAGCATACTGGAATGGTAGCCTTTTTTGTCTTTGAACTCTTTTGTCATTAGTGAAAATATTGTGAAACATCTCAGTGATTTGAAAACAGTCGTTTGGATTCAGAAGTGTTTTACCATACAGATGAAACCTGAATCGAAACCACGCTACTTAACATGAAGGATTGGATAAGAAAGTTGTTTCTTCTTTTAATCCACTAGAAGATGGTTTATTTCTCCTGTGCATATGTTTTTGGAACCAAAATCATTAGTACCAAATTCTTCTGGGTCTAATGGCTCTTCTATTTTGTGTTTTCTTGAAAATTGTACTTCTTCGCCTTCTCTTTCATTATCATTTCCACTCATCACGTTGGCTTTTTGTGAGGTGTTTGAAGATTGATTATCTTTGTCATCTTCATACGATAGTAAGAACTAAGATGTTTTCCTTAAAAGTGTGTTAGAAGGTCTTCAAGAAAATTGTTCATTGTTTTGCTGATAATTTCATTCATTTCTTTAATTGCAAGTTGTTGGTCTTAATAATGATTCCTCCAATAGTCTAAAATTTTTAACGTTTCCATAATCACTGTAATTATAGTCGTCTTTTGCTGAAGGACCATAGTATCTTCTGTGCCATAGAATAAACAAGGGATTTTTGTAATCACCAGGATTATTCATGCCATCATGAAGATTTACAATTTATATTTGTCTTCATAATTTATTCTTATAAAAAAGAATGTATCATAAATTATTATCGATGGGAACTATGCTATGTTGAGTGACTTTTGTTTCAACAGGTCACACTGGAACAGGACATAAACAACACTAAATTTCACAATATGTACAAAATAATCCAAGTTTCCTAAGTTACAAGCCTGCATCAGTTGTAGCAGATATTCTCACATCACATATACACATCCCAAAGGTCTTAAAGCCATACTCATTTAAGAGGGGAGAACTGATCATTATGTCATGGAACAAGAAGTATCTTCCCAATATGCTTGCTACTTTCCATTAGCCGGTGAGCCTCTGCCGCTTCAGATAACGGGAAGGATTTGTAGACCACAGGTGTGATCTTTCCTGCGATGAAAGCAGGCCAAACATTCTTCTCCACCTCATTAACGATTGCTGCTTTATTTTCTGGACTTCTGTATCGCAAGCGAGAAGCTGCATTCACAAAACACATTCAGTCAAAGACTATAATTCTCTCTGCATTACTTCTGTATTGCAAGCGAGAAGCTGCATTCACAAAACACATATTCAGTCAAAGACTATAGCTTTAACGATTTTCTTTCTAAGAAACATTTAAATCATCATGACAGCTCTTACGATGAAACATGCAATTTCCAGCGAGTTTACTATTGGAGAAGGCAGCTAGAAAGACATAGAAATGATCTAGGAAGCACTTTTCATTGATTAAAGGATGCATTCGTAGGGAAAACAATCGTCAAGAACCTTAAACTTCCAAAAGAATATTCTAATGAAACAGAGACAAACGACTGTATGGATGTATAAGCCTAAAAGTTTTTCAGTAAGGGTCTCGGTGAAATGGTTGAAATATTGTGCAAAGCCTTTTTGCGATTCATGAATCAAAGACGAGTGGGTGGATCAAATATGAGATCCATTTCTTTGTTTCAGTATTGGGTCACTTCTAACTTACGCGGGGAAACAATAGCGGGGGAGGTACCTCTTTTACCCAGGAAAATGCTTCAAGGCAGAGTTATTAATAAAGGTAGGCAGAATGTTTAGTTTATTCTATTGCTCAACTCGTGATGGAATGAAGAACAAAATAAGCAAACCTTTTAATGGTATTCAAGAATGGGAAAGATGAAAGCTCATCCAAACTCCAAAAACTATAGACTGAAACTCAATATTAATGAATACTGTTGTAATACCTTTCACTGTCAGACATCTAACAAGCAAACAGCTAAGATTTACTTCTGTAACTGCCCCACCCATCATGCTGATAAGAAGAAGCCTCCCGCCAACATTTAAGCTGTCAAGGTTTCGCTGAAAATAGGCTGCTCCAATATGATCCAGAATAACATCAACACCTGCCATTGATTACTCATGAAGTTGGCCTTACTCCCCACCAACCACAAGAAAAATAAAATAAAATATCTATACCATACTCCCTCAAACATTGAGAGATGGTGGGATATTGGTAAATGAAGCATATATGATTGATCAAAACTGCAGCATACCTTTCCCTTCTGTTTCTTGCTTCACCCGGACAACCAAGTCCTCGGTCTTGTAATTGATACACACATCAGCTCCAAGATCCTTACAAACAGCTAGTTTTTCTTCACTCCCTGGTGATCAAGATCTGAAATATATGAATACATGGATACTGAGTTTATGTAATGCGATGAGCGTGTTGTTGGACCTGCTGTGACAAACACTTTTGCTCCTTGGTATTTAGCTATCTGAATTGCAAAAGTACCAATACCACTGGAACCCCCATGGACCTGAAATTTAAGTACTCAATTCACAATTAAGTGATGAATTGGGACTAGACTGGAATATGAATGAAACTGATTTGAATAGGCTATATATCATGTAAATTGGTTTTTCTCAGTATCAACCACAACCACACTGAATCCCTAAGGTACCTACTTACACATAGTTGTTATAAATATTTGTATAACCATACATAGCCACTAATTAAGACTATTGAACCATCAATTAAGACCAATCTTTAGCCACTAATTAAGACCATTGAGCCACTAATTAAGACCTATTTTTAGCCATCAATGGAGACTTAAGCTATACCTACCCCTTTGTACTCCTATATATATGGGTATCATTTCATTGTATATGCATCAAGTTTTGCATTGAAAAATAACTCTTTCTCTTGCAATATCCTTTTTGTGTGTCTCTCTCTCTTTGTCTTTCGCTCTCTCTTTTTTCATTAGTTTCATAACACGTTATCAGCACGAGGTTCTGTTGATTCTGAAAGTAGTAGTCTTCTATTCAAATAAGTTTTTCAATATATTATTTGCAATCCCAAATGTGAGTATTAAAGATTATATTCCTTATTATTACTTGATAAAATTCTATGTTTATTCACATAATTTATATACAAGTTCTATTTATTTTTTATACTTGTTATGAATTATTGATGATAAGATTCATCTTGGAATAGAAATTGAGTATTCTTGAAGGATCGCTCTAAACCAATAATTTTATTGGGTATTTCATAATAAAGGATGTATTGATTCTGTGAGATAATTTAAATGAGTGATATGTGTACCAAAAACTCATTATGATTAATGCACCTAAAGTTGCATAATTGAAATTGTGTAGAGAAAAGTCACTAAAGAATATATGTTTAAAATGAACGCCTCGAATGTGCTCTCGAAGTAGCAATATCGAGTGCAAAAGTTCACAATATATTCTAAATTTATATTTGGTCTTCTAGTGGCTAAGCAAAATAATGAGATTTTGCTAAGAAATCATTAGTCACGTCCTACTAGTTCCACATCATTCCCTGAAGTGAATGGTATTGGATTTATATCATTATCAGAATAGAATGTGACCAAGAGATTGAATGTGGTGATGAATATCTTTATAGTATTTCTATGATTTCGGACCAGAAGCTCGTATTGAAAAAACTATCAGTTTTTTCTTTAAGATGATATTATATAACTATTGAATCAAATATTATGATGCATCAAAATGATATGATTCAAAATATTTGTATGCTTTTCATAATTATCTTGATAATCCAAAATCAATTACGATAAGTCGAATAATTTTCATATGGACGTCTATAAAAGAACTAGAAGATTCTTTTACTATAAAGTCTTCCCACCATGAGCAGAAAGAAAAATTTGCTAGAAACAAATAAAATGAAATAATTCGACATTATCTTGATTATCATAGGTGAACTGAAAGTTCAGATGATAATTAATTTATGGATGCAATAAGATAAAAAGGTCTCATATTCTAGCTGCTAAAATCCTAGCGAGGATTGAAGTCCTCATAGGACAATTAAGAAATTTAGCAGTCTAATGAACATAAGACATGTCTAAAAGCATGTGAGACCTATTGATACAAAATATAAAGCATTCAGAAAGAGAAAAGCACAAAGAAAAGAAATTGATGCTCCTGAAGAGGCCGTATCCACAAAACAAACAATAAGATCCATCTAAACTTTTTATACAAAATTCTCTCATAATAAAAACTCCTGAAGAGTATAATACTCCTTAAGAGTACCTCTTGAAGAGAATTTTCATGAAATGACTTCTCTTGAAGAGGGACAGGTACCTGAAAATAATGAGGTCTCGATACATTTCATGAGTATTGGAGAAATTCTGGATAGAAATAAAACCGTTGTCAACAACGTAGTTTTATATAAGATGGCACTTGACATTACCAGAAGTAATGAAGAAAGTGAACCAAGAACCGTCAAAAAATACCGACGTAAAAATATTGGCCAAAATAGAAAGAAACAATTCCAGCAGAATTGATATCACAAGTAACATGTGATACATATGGACTTATAGTCCAAACACCTAAGGGGTGATGCTTGTTGAATATTAGTGTGTATTTGTATAAAGGAAATGAAAATGTGATATATAAATCACGAGTCGATTTCCCGCAGAAATAATATTGATATGTTTTTGAAGTAGATGAAATTATATTGAGGTTTTTATTAGCTTGATAGTTACTGAGAATTTAGGTATGCATGATTAACTACATATTTATATGGATCACTAGATATGAAATGCATGAAGCATATAGTCCTGAAATACTTATTCTATCAAGTTTCAAAAATCCTTATATGATCTAAAACAATCCAAACGCACGTGGAACAAGCTATTTTCCATATATTTTCAGTATCTAGATTAGCTTTTATTGCAATTTATATAGATGATTTAAATGTCATTGAAGCTCCAGAAGAACTCATGAAAACTGCACATATTTGAAATATAAATCATAAACTCTTTCGGATTCGAGGGGGAGATGAATGAAATTATTAATTCTGAAATACCTTATTTGAAATGCAATTAGTATTTCAAATTCATATTACGGTTTTGTAATAAATGTGCATTATTAAAGAAGAAATAAAATGGAGCATACATATTATCTTGAAACAAAATTACAGAAATTTGAGGTTCTTCGCCTCATTCTTTAAACGATCTTGCTCTTCAAAAATTTGCATGGAATCCCTATCTAAAGGAGTAGGCAATCGAAAAGAAGACTTAAACAAGGATTTTAAATTAATATTCTCTTGTTTTATTGCTCCTATCTTCATGTTGGACTGTTGAAGAAGTCGCTGAAGGATAGAAATTTTCTCATTGAGTTTTTCAACATTATAAGTTTTGGATTGTAGTCACTGAGAAAATGCGACAATGGTTTATGAGTATCGGGTATTGAAACTCACAAGCTCGTAGATAGTTTCAACATCTGACTTATTAGTCAGATCATTATTGTATTGCACTATAGCACCTACGGTAGAAGCAGAAACAACTGGTGAACAAGGTGTAAAATACCTCATATATTGGTCACGAGAAGATTGTTGGGCAATTGCAGAGTAAGAATGCAGAAAGAGATTGCAGAGTAAGAATGCAGACTAATTACAGAAGAGTGAAGAAGATGGGATGTGAATGAAGATGAGCTGAATATTTATTTTATAGAGAAAATTATGAAAGTAAGACAAAATTATATATATTGATAGAGGATATACTAAACACAAATATCCTACAGTTATTTACTAGACCGTGAAACTAAAAGCAGCATGCCCCTACTCTCTTAGAAGTTGGATTTTTTCAGATATTCGCGGCGAGATTAAATGCAGCTTGTCCTTATTCTCTAAGTATTTGGATTTCTTCAAATATCCGTTGCTGCTGATCCTGAAGATCACAGGTATACTGTTTTAGCGCCTTATTCTCCTCATTCAGTTTCTTGTTCTTACAACTCTTCACAAAGAGTTTCTAACGTAATTAAGATATTTGATTATTGAGTTGGTTGATCTCATTCAATTTAGCTAATAACCTCCGAGATATGGTCGTAACAGAGACAAAATATTGAGCACTAAGAAATCTTGATTCTGAAACGACATCAGAATAAATCCTTTCAGAAAAATGAATCTCTGCTCCTATCATAAGAACAACATTCTCAGGAGAATAAAAGGAAGGACAAAGCATCTCTATTGCTTCACAGCGTCTCTTGTGAAGCATCTCTCTACAAGGGACAAGAGATGTAGCATCATAGCCCTACGACGCCTGACAGCTCCAGAAGAGCTATAAAATCATGCGGTGCTTGTCTGGCCTAAAAAGGTGGCCACTGTTTTTGTTGAATATGGAGGTTGGCGGCTTAATTTTGATGACTTCTCCACTAACTATGTTATTTACAAGAACTCCAGAAGAGCACAACTCCAGAAGAGTAGTGAATTTAATGTTAAAACGATCTTGAATCAATATGGCGAATTTGTTTACCAAAACATTACCAACTGTATCATTTAAAGAGTTGGTACACAATATTGAGACGCATCAACTAAAGACCTTTCACTATAAAGNACAAGCAAACAGCTAAGATTTACTTCTGTAACTGCCCCACCCATCATGCTGATAAGAAGAAGCCTCCCGCCAACATTTAAGCTGTCAATGTTTCGCTGAAAATAGGCTGCTCCAATATGATCCAGAATAACATCAACACCTGCCATTGATTACTCATGAAGTTGGCCTTACTCCCCACCAACCACAAGAAAAATAAAATAAAATATCTATACCATACTCCCTCAAACATTGAGAGATGGTGGGATATTGTTAAATGAAGCATATATGATTGATCAAAACTGCAGCATACCTTTCCCTTCTGTTTCTTGCTTCACCCGGACAACCAAGTCCTCGGTCTTGTAATTGATACACACATCAGCTCCAAGATCCTTACAAACAGCTAGTTTTTCTTCACTCCCTGGTGATCAAGATCTGAAATATATGAATACATGGATACTGAGTTTATGTAATGCGATGAGCGTGTTGTTGGACCTGCTGTGACAAACACTTTTGCTCCTTGGTATTTAGCTATCTGAATTGCAAAAGTACCAATACCACTGGAACCCCCATGGACCTGAAATTTAAGTACTCAATTCACAATTAAGTGATGAATTGGGACTAGACTGGAATATGAATGAAACTGATTTGAATAGGCTATATATCATGTAAATTGGTTTTTCTCAGTATCAACCACAACCACGCTGAATCCCTAAGGTACCTACTTACACATAGTTGTTATAAATATTTGTATAACCATACATAGCCACTAATTAAGACTATTGAACCATCAATTAAGACCAATCTTTAGCCACTAATTAAGACCATTGAGCCACTAATTAAGACCTATTTTTAGCCATCAATGGAGACTTAAGCTATACCTACCCCTTTGTACTCCTATATATATGGGTATCATTTCATTGTATATGCATCAAGTTTTGCATTGAAAAATAACTCTTTCTCTTGCAATATCCTTTTTGTGTGTCTCTCTCTCTTTGTCTTTCGCTCTCTCTTTTTTCATTAGTTTCATAACACGTTATCAGCACGAGGTTCTGTTGATTCTGAAAGTAGTAGTCTTCTATTCAAATAAGTTTTTCAATATATTATTTGCAATCCCAAATGTGAGTATTAAAGATTATATTCCTTATTATTACTTGATAAAATTCTATGTTTATTCACATAATTTATATACAAGTTCTATTTATTTTTTATACTTGTTATGAATTATTGATGATAAGATTCATCTTGGAATAGAAATTGAGTATTCTTGAAGGATCGCTCTAAACCAATAATTTTATTGGGTATTTCATAATAAAGGATGTATTGATTCTGTGAGATAATTTAAATGAGTGATATGTGTACCAAAAACTCATTATGATTAATGCACCTAAAGTTGCATAATTGAAATTGTGTAGAGAAAAGTCACTAAAGAATATATGTTTAAAATGAACGCCTCGAATGTGCTCTCGAAGTAGCAATATCGAGTGCAAAAGTTCACAATATATTCTAAATTTATATTTGGTCTTCTAGTGGCTAAGCAAAATAATGAGATTTTGCTAAGAAATCATTAGTCACATCCTACTAGTTCCACATCATTCCCTGAAGTGAATGGTATTGGATTTATATCATTATCAGAATAGAATGATTCATTGTTTTCAAAGAAACCAAGAGATTGAATGTGGTGATGAATATCTTTATAGTATTTCTATGATTTCGGACCAGAAGCTCGTATTGAAAAAACTATCAGTTTTTTCTTTAAGATGATATTATATAACTATTGAATCAAATATTATGATGCATCAAAATGATATGATTCAAAATATTTGTATGCTTTTCATAATTATCTTGATAATCCAAAATCAATTACGATAAGTCGAATAATTTTCATATGGATGTCTATAAAAGAACTAGAAAATTCTTTTACTATAAAATCTTCCCACCATGAGCAGAAAGAAAAATTTGCTAGAAGCAAATAAAATGAAATAATTCGACGTTATCTTGATTATCATAGGTGAACTGAAAGTTCAGATGATAATTAATTTATGGATGCAATAAGATAAAAAGGTCTCATATTCTAGCTGCTAAAATCCTAGCGAGGATTGAAGTCCTCGTAGGACAATTAAGAAATTTAGCAGTCTAATGAACATAAGACATGTCTAAAAGCATGTGAGACCTATTGATACAAAATATAAAGCATCCAGAACGAGAAAAGCACAAAGAAAAGAAATTGGTGCTCTTGAAGAGGCCGTATCCACAAAACAAACAATAAGATTCATCTAAACTTTTTATACAAAATTCTCTCATAATAAAAACTCCTGAAGAGTATAATACTCCTTAAGAGTACCTCTTGAATAGAATTTTCATGAAATGACTTCCCTTGAAGAGGGACAGGTACCTGAAAATAACGAGGTCTCGATACATTTCAAGAGTATTGGAGAAATTCTGGATAGAAATAAAACCGTTGTCAACAACGTATTTTTATATAAGATGGCACTTGACATTACTAGAAGTAATGAAGAAAGTGAATCAAGAACCGTCGAAAAATACCGACGTAAAAATATTGGCCAAAATAGAAAGAAACAATTCCTGCAGAATTGATATCACAAGTAACATGTGATACATATGGACTTATAGTCCAAACACCTAAGGGGTGATGCTTGTTGAATATTAGTGTGTATTTGTATAAAGGAAATGAAAATGTGATATATAAATCACGAGTTGATTTCCCGCAGAAATAATATTGATATGTTTTTGAAGTAGATGAAATTATATTGAGGTTTTTATTAGCTTGATAGTTACTGAGAATTTAGGTATGCATGATTAACTGCATATTTATATGGATCACTAGATATGAAATGCATGAAGCATATAGTCCTGAAGTACTTATTCTATCAAGTTTCAAAAATCCTTATATGATCTAAAACAATCCAAACGCACGTAGAACAAGCTATTTTTCATATATTTTCAGTATCTAGATTAGCTTTTATTGCAGTTTATATAGATGATTTAAATGTCATTGAAGCTCCAGAAGAGCTAATGAAAACTGCAAATATTTGAAATATAAATCATAAACCCTTTCGGATTCGAGGGGGAGATGAATGAAATTATTAATTCTGAAATACCTTATCTGAAATGCAATTAGTATTTCAAATTCATATTACGGTTTTGTAATAAATGTGCATTATTAAAGAAGAAATAAAATGGAGCATACATATTATCTTGAAACAAAATTACAGAAATTTGAGGCTTTTCGCCTCATTCTTTAAACGATCTTACTCTTCAAAAATTTGCATGGAATTCCTATCTAAAGGAGTAGGCAATCGAAAAGAAGACTTAAATAAGGATTTTAAATTAATATTCTTTTGTTTTATTGCTCCTATCTTCATGTTGGACTATTGAAGAAGTCGCTGAAGGATAGGAATTTTCTCATTGAGTTTTTCAACATTATAAGTTTTGGATTGTAGTCGCTGAGAAAATGCGATAATGGTTTATGAGTATCGGGTACTGAAACTCACAAGCTCGTAGATAGTTTCAACATCTGACTTATTAGTCAGATCAGTATTGTATTGCACTATAGCACCTACAGTAGAAGCAAAAACAACTGGTGAACAAGGTGTAGAATACCTCATATATTGGTCACGAGAAGATTGCTGGGCAATTACAGAGTAAGAATGCAGAAAGAGATTGCAGAGTAAGAATGCAGACTAATTACAGAAGAGTGAAGAAGATGGGATGTGAATGAAGATGAGCTGAATATTTCTTTTATAGAGAAAATTATGAAAGTAAGACAAAATTATATATATTGATAGATGATACGCTAAACACAGATATCCTACAGTTATTTACTAGGTCGTGAAACTAAAAGCAGCTTGCCCCTACTCTCTTAGAAGTTGGACTTTTTCAGATATCCACGGCGAGATTAAATGCAGCTTGTCCTTATTCTCTAAGTATTTGGATTTCTTCAAATATCCGTTGCTGCTGATCCTGAAGATCACGGGCATACTGTTTTAGCGCCTTATTCTCCTCATTCAGTTTCTTGTTCTTACGACTCTTCACAAAGAGTTTCTAACGTAATTAAGATATTTGATTATTGAGTTAGTTGACCTCATTCAATTTGGCTAATAACCTCCGAGATATGGTCATAACAGAGGCAAAATATTGAGCACTAAGAAATCTTGATTCTAAAACGACATCAGAATAAATCATTTCAGAAAAATGAATCTCTGCTCCTATCATAAGAGTAACATTCTCAGGAGAATAAAAGGAAGGACAAAGCATCTCTATTGGTTCACAGCGTCTCTTGTGAAGCATCTCTCTACAAGGGACAAGAGATGTAGCATCATAGCCCTACGGCGCCTGACAGCTCCAGAAGAACTATAAAATCATGCGATGCTTGTCTGGCCTAAAAAGGTGGCCACTGTTTTTGTTGAATATGGAGGTTGGCGGCTTAATTTTGATGACTTCTCCACTAACTATGTTATTTACAAGAACTCCAGAAGATCACAACTCCAGAAGAGCACAACTCCAGAAGAGTAGTGAATTTAATGTTAAAACGATCTTGAATCAATATCGCGAATTTGTTTACCAAAACATTACCAACTGTATCATTTAAAGAGTTGGTACACAATATTGAGACGCATCAACCAAAGACATTTCACTATAAAGTCTTGAAGAACTTTTATATGGACAAAACTCATCTCCTAAGTACTCCAATGGTTGTTCGATCATTTGATGTGCAGAAAGACCCATTTCGTCCTTGTGAAGACGATAAAGAAATTCTTGATCCTGAAGTATCTTATTTCAGTGCAATTAGAGTCCTGATGTATCTTGAAAATTGCACTCAATCTGATATTGCATTTTCAGTTAATTTACTTGCAAGATATAGTTCTGCACCAACTCAAAGACATTGGAATGGTATTAAACATGTCTTTCGTTTCGTTACCTCCGAGGTACGATTGATATGGAATTATTTTATCAACATGGATCAAGTCCACAATTAGTTGGATATGCGGATGCAGGTTATCTTTCAGATCCACACAGAGAGATCATTGCAATTCATGTAGAGAAATGTGAAATTAATGTCAAGCAGATACAGTCAAGTGATAATCTGGTAGATTTATTCACTAAAGCATTACCAATTGCAATATTTAAGAAGATTGTGCAGAACATTGGAATGTGGAGACTTGAAGACCTATTATCATGTACTTTTCATGGGGAGTAAATGTCTTGAAGACTTGTGCTGATTGTATTTTTTTTCATTCGCTAAGGTTTTATCCCACTGGGTTTTCCTTTGCAAGGTTTTAATGAGGCAATCTTAAAGCACTTGGCAGTACACATGAATGTTGTACTCTTTTCTTTCGCCATTGGTTTTTTCCCACTGGGTTTTTCTTTGGCAAGATCTTAACGATGCATATTCTTTATATATGGTCATCCAAAGGGGGAGTGTTATAAATATTTGTATAACCATACATAGCCACTAATTAAGACCATTGAACCATCAATTAAGACCAATCTTTAGCCACTAATTAAGACCATTGAGCCACTAATTAAGACCTATTTTTAGCCATCAATGGAGACTTAAGCTATACCTACCCCTTTGTACTCCTATATATATGGGTATCATTCCCTTGTATATGCATCAAGTTTTATATTGAAAAACAACTCTTTCTTTTGCAATATCCTCTCTGTGCCTCTCTCTTTCTTTATCTTTCGCTCTCTCTTTTTTCATTAATTTCATAACAATAGTAAGATATTTCAGGATTTTTTAATTAAGATATTCAGGATTTTTGCTAATTCTACTGGTCAACTCGTGAATAAGGCATATTAATTAAGTGCGGCTCGATTTGAGCAATTGCCATTACAATATCTTTTCGTTTCCATTTTTTTTCGACTTTTACCTATTCATTCTTGTAAATATAGGTAAGCAAGGATATTAAGGTCTTTTTTTTATAGGTAATAATTGATAAAGATCAATTATCAAGACGTAACTAGGCTCTTCAATGTATACTTCCTGTGTACTCGGGCTTTGCCTATTTACGTGGATTAATAAACTTTTTACTTATATAAAAAAAAAGGTAATAATTGATAAAGATATTGAAAAACAATAGTTGTTCCCTGCCTTAGAGTGAGACACTAGAAATTATCAATGGAACTGAAATCCCAACAAATAATCCCAAACCCCTACGAATGAAATAGAACAAAGGCTATCCACTGCAAGGCTCCAAAGAAAAATATGGAAGTGACTGATCCAATGGCAAGAGAAATGCCTCACTGATAACACATTCCAGGTGGGAAGAAGAGGACTCAAAAGGAAACCCTAGAGAGAAATGTATGACTCAAAACACTTCCATTGTTTAGTGCAAAAGGTGATCTTAACGACTGCGCATAGAGATAGTTTAAAAGCATAGGAGAAAGTTAGAAAAAACCTCAGGGCAGAAACCCTAAAAGACTGCTGGGTAGCAACGGGGGAAGGGGAATGAGGCATGAAGGTATAATTTTGTCAAAAAGGTTAAATGTAAAATTGTAGTTATTTGAGTTACAATAAATGATTAAGCACATAGATTAAGCTCAGTAACTATTAAGAATATTCCTTCCCAGTGATTACACCAATGCTGTGATGGTAAGATAGTAACATAATTCGTCATCTGCCATAGCAGATGCCAACAAATGTAAGATCCTAACCAATGCAAGTTTCACTAAATTATTGAGAATCAGAAAACAGATTAGGCTAAGTGCTTACCAAGAATGTTTCCCCAGCAGATAGCCAATTTATCATAAAAGCAGTGGACCAAACTGTGCACACCACCTCAGGGAGACTAGCAGCATCCTCCAAAGAAACTCCGGGTGGGATAGGAAGAACTTGTGTAGCTGGAACAACCACTTTCTCAGCATATCCTCCCCCATTGAGAAGAGCGCACACCTAGTATTTCGTACCAAGAATTATGCATCTCTATCATGTGTAATACAAATCTTGCACAGTTACAAAAGTCTGTAAAAAAGGGGGGAAAACATTGTCAAAACAACAGTTCTGCCCAACTACTTCCAAATGCAACTACAAGACACTAGTCTTTGTATCATTTCAAACACTTGAAGGGTAATCTTTTACATTATGAACTTTTAAGATAGTTATTTCCAAAAACAAAGCTTCGGTAAATTAAACTCAAACAGAAAAAGCAGTCGAAACACAACTCTTCCTTGACACGAGAACTGATAATGTTACAGAAAGAAGGCATATTGAAATGTCCTCTGTTGGACGGATCCCAACACATCTTGTCTTCACCTACTCTCCTCATTCCAGTGGAATATAATGACAAGCCAAAAATAAAAATAAAAAAACTCACTGAATTCATCAATCGACCAATCTTGTACAGCTCAAATGAAGCTCACGTTCCACCAAATACTGAAGACATCTTCCAATTATCTGCCACAGAAGCATCCTCAACATGGACCACACTATACACAACAGGGAATGCTTCCTTAGGGACCCTATCCCACACCACATATTGTGATACCCCATATATATATATATATATATTTTGATAAGTAAGAAGTTTATTGATCTACGTAAATAGGCAAACCCCGAGTATATAGGAAGTATACATAGAAGAGCCTAGTTACCACACTGCATGCTACTGATAGTAGTGTACAAAACATTAAGACTTGTTCCATTCCATGCAATAGAAGAAGCCCAAAGCAACAAAGTATGAAAGAAAAAATCCCTAAAGCTGTCCGGAGAGCATTCCTTATCTTCAAAACACCCCATATGATAAGGATAAGGCTAAGTGGTGTATGGGATCCCACATTGCTTGGGAATGAGAAGTTCTTGCTCTTTATAAAGTTCCAATGGAGCTCCAATTGTGTCATTGACTAGTCCTTTTGGAGTATAGGCCATGTGGTTTGGGCCTTCCATTAGGGCGTTACACAAATTATACCAGAAACGTATCATGATCTATATCACCCACCTTAAATCTGATATGGTTAAACCTCCTCTTCATTTTCTAATATTCTTCCATAGACTTACTCTATACAGCCCTTGGACCTCATTTGTTGTCCATCTACCCACAAGCCTCCATATTGGAAACAACCACTTCTCTCCTTATAGCATCTCTCTTGTTTTAATAGTGCCATAGCCACTTTCCCTAAAGTGCATAGTTGAATCAAGGTAGATTATAAAACCCCAACCCCCTTCAAAATTCAGAGAACAAATCTTTTCCGAACTTCTTTTTTGATAAGTAAAAATATTATATATATATATATACATATATATATATATATATTTATATCAATAGGAGTAACCAAGTACACTAGACGTATATAAGAAAACACCTAGCCCATACTAGGGAGCTCCTAATGACCCAAAAAGCCTGTGAAAATTAGAAATCTATCCAGAATATACCAAGCCCGAATTGGAATAGAACACACCTCCCCCTCCCCAACCCCTTGTTTCCCTCAAGACTAATACTCCTCCTGAAACTCCCTCTACGAGGACGTTTTCATAAAGCCCTCCCTTTAATCTTCCCTCAACTTAAGCTACCTCCCTTAGTGTCATAGTTAATTGTCCAAAAAAGACACTTTAACTCCCTGTTTTTTAAAACTTGATTTGGTTTCTAGTAAGTGGCCCGCCTCAATCGCAGTGAGTAGTGCTTTAAATTGGTCTTCACATCCTCCATATGAAAGCCCCACAATATGTTGAATCTCGTTAACCTTATGTAGAACCCAATCCGATGGTGAACCCGCTATATTGTTTATCGGTGGGAGAGAAACTAAGGGAACAACATTATCCCTAGACACAGTTCGCGATTGCACTTTCGACCTTAGACATTCCTCCTCACAAGGCACCAACGACAAACCCATAAGAAAATCCCCCTAACCGCCCCAAAGAAAATCTGATTGTATCTTCTCAATATGTTTAGCAATAAGAAAGGGAACTAGGAAAAGAAACATGAAATAAGTGGGCAGGTTAAAAAGAGTTCTCTTGATCAAAGTGATCCTACCCCTTTGGACATATATAATCTCTTCCATTAGGCGAATTGACGTTAAATATTTATAATCTCATCTCAATACTATTAATCATAATTCAACCAACATCCTTTCATTATTCCATGACTATGATTTTAAGTTATAGGCAGAAAGACAAGTAAGAAATTACAAATATTCCTACTTTAATTTTCTACACAGTTTATAAATTGCAGAATTCTTGTATTTGATACCCTGAAGCCAAAGGGGAATTCTAAAATAGCTATAAAAATCTAGAAGCCTAGACTTCTACAGCCAAACACTTTGTGTTTTGAACAGAAAGCAGTTCGAATTCGCTAGGATTCTTGGACAGAAACCTAATCTCAGCAACCAAACAACATAACCAAAAGAATCCAAAGCTAGGATTCTTGGATAGAAACCAAAACCAAGACTACCTGATCGCTGATTTTCCAGCATGAAACATTTTTTCCGATGGCCAGGATGGTGCCGGAGCATTCGATACCTAGATAGGGACTGGCACCAGTGGGAGGAGGTGGGTGCGAGCCGTTCCTCCGAAAGGTATCAGCTCGGTTCAGAGCAGCGGCGGCGACGTTGATTAGAACGTCCTCATCTCGAAGTTTGAGGTCTCCCACCTCTCGTAGATGGAGCACTTCTGGGCCTCCCGGAGCGCTTATCACTATAGCTTTCATTTTTGTTCACTGATCTATATGCTAGTTCC
>QGSO01000165.1:955645-958145 GCA_011037825.1 Carya cathayensis | reverse complement strand
TGTTCTTGTGCAGAAATTTGAGCACTACCTTTGCATTATTTATTGTTGTAGCAATTGATTCCACCCATTTTGACACATAATCAACTGCTAATAAGATATAAGCAAAGCCAAAAGAAGGAGGAAAAGGGCCCATAAAATCTATTCCCCAGACATCAAACAACTCAACTTCTAAGATACCTTTCAGTGGTAACTCATGACGCCTTGAAATATTTCCGATACGTTGGCACCGGTCACAAGTTTTCACCAAAGTGTAACTATCACAAAAAATAGAAGGCCAAAAGAACCCACTTTGAAGTACCTTAGCTGCTGTACGGGTGTCTCCAAAGTGTCCTCCATATGATGATGAATGGCAATGATGGAGGATGTCCTGCATCTCTTCTTCTGGCACACATCTTCTAATGATTTGATCAGGGCATCTTTTGAACAACAAAGGCTCGTCCCAAAGATAATAATTCACATCATGCAAAAACTTCTTGCGTTGATGGTAAGTAAGATCAGGTGGTAAAACTTTACAAGCTAGGTAGTTAACAATATCAGCATACCACGGAAGTTTGATCTCACATGCAAACAACTGCTCATCAGGGAATGCCTCTTGGACCACTGAATCTGGTCTTTCTTCCTCTTGCTCTAATCGAGAGAGATGGTCAACAACTAGATTTTCACTTTCTTTCTTATCTCGAATCTCCAAATCAAATTCTTGAAGTAGGAGTATCCAACGAATTAGTCTCAGCTTAGCATCCTTCTTTCCAAACAAATAACGGAGTGCAGCATGATCAGTGAACACTATCACCTTTATACCAATGAGGTAAGATCTAAATTTGTCACAAGCAAACACCACAGCAAGCATCTCCTTCTCAATTGTCGTATAATTCAATTGAGCTTCATTCAATGTCCGGCTTGCATAAGAAATAGCTCTAAACAGCTTGTCTCGCCTTTGCCCCAACACTGCTCCAATTGCAAAGTCACTTGCATCGCACATAACTTCAAAAGGTTGACTCCAATCAGGCACAATCACAATTGGTGCTGAAATTAATTTCTCCTTGATTGTATTAAAGGCCTGCAAACAAACAACATCAAAGTCAAATGCAGAATTTTTCTCAAGAAGATTACATAAAGGTTTAGAGAGTTTAGAAAAATCCTTGATAAATCTTCTATAAAATCTCGCATGTCCCAGAAAGCTTCTGATTCCCTTCACATTCTTTGGAGGTGGTAGTTTTTCTTTGGTTGCAATCTTGGCTCGATCCACCTCAATTCCTTTGGATGACACTCTATGGCCAAGCACGATCCCTTCTTGAACCATGAAATGACACTTCTCCCAGTTCAGGATTAGATTTTTGTCTTCACATCTCTGCAAAACAAGAGCTAAGTTATGCAAACAATGATAAAAAGATGTACCAAAAACTGAAAAGTCATCCATGAAAACTTCCATTATATCTTCCACCATATCAAAAAAAATAGCAATCATGCAACGCTGAAATGTCGCAGGGGCGTTGCACAATCCAAAGGGCATCCTTCTAAAAGCAAACATTCCATAGGGGCATGTGAATGTAGTTTTCTCTTGATCTTCAGGAGCTATAGCAATTTGATTATACCCCAAATAACCATCCAAAAAACAATAGTAGGAGTACCCAACCAATCGATCCAACATTTGATCAATGAATGGAAGTGGAAAATGATCATTCCTTGTTGCTTTATTCAACTTGCGGTAATCCATGCATACACGCCATCCCGTGACTGTTCTTGTAGGAATGAACTCATTGTTGTCACTTTTTACCACCGTCATTCCACCTTTCTTTGGTACAACTTGCACTGGACTTACCCATGAGCTATCTGAAATAGCATATATAATTCCAGCATTAAGGAGTTTCAAAATTTCAACTCTCACGACTTCCTTCATTGCTGGATTTAATCTTCTTTGGTGCTCGATTGTTGGTTTGTAAAGCTCCTCCATTAAAATCTTGTGCATGCAAATGGAGGGACTTATTCCTTTTATGTCAGAAATAGTCCATCCCAAGGCTATTTTATGCTCCCTTAACACACGCAGCAACTTTTCTTCTTTTTCGGGTGTGAGTGATGTAGCAACAATCACTGGAAATGTATCACTATCACCCAAGAATGCATAGCGAAGATGCTCAGGTAATTGCTTCAACTCCGGAGTTGTAGTTTGCTGAATCTTTTCTTCCGCTTTCATAGAATCAATCTTTGGTACCACCGACTCTAGCTTTCCCACTTCATCATTAAGTGATGTAATCTGCTGCAATGCTCCCAAAGCAAAAACATAGTGAAGAAATTCTTCACTAACAAAAGGCAAGTCAGATTCACAAACAGCAAAATTATTAAAATCATAATCATGAGATGAAGTGGTGATACATCATTCTAGGTGATCGGATGGCATATCTTCTTGGAAGGCCTCTTCTACACATTACTTAATGACATCAACCCGGAAGCAAGTACTTGGATCTTCAGAAAATTTCATGGCTTGATAGATGTTGAATATAAC